>JAMBLF010000876.1:0-175287 GCA_030578115.1 Leucoptera coffeella
CCGAATGAGTTATGTACAATGTTCATGATCCAATTTTATTATCTCGGCAGTGTTTTGCATTCCGATGCCTCGATCCCACCGCGATTTATTACGGGACCAAGGAACAAGGGATTAGCCCTGCTCTAGTTGCTAAGAGCGAAAGTTATTCCTACTCTCTTTTATTGTTCCTACAGATATAGGAGATTTATTGTTAGATTTTTTGATTTATAGCGGTCTTTTGACTAAAAATACGAAATAGAGTCTTGATACATACGCTTCACGACTTGAAACACTCCCTTCTTAATGTGGCGGGCGTAGTGAGAGACTTGAGTGCTCATCTCGGAAAATTCGAAGGCATGTTAGGTATGTGCCACTCAAAAACATATATTATGATATTATCTATTAAATAACAAAATTATCTAGTAGATGAAAATAATCATTTTGACTGATCTAACTCCCAATATAATATAATTTTATTAATATAATTACTGACAAAATCTTTTAGTACTTAAAGAGCAGAACGAAAGACAGGTACAGTCAGCAAGTCTCATATATACGTTCCTATTTATTGGCTGACTGAGAACCACGACTGATCGTGTTTTGTGGCGTACCCTTCAGGACGCCTATGCCCAGCTCTGACCTCATATAGGCTTATTCATGTGTAAATATATGTCTTTCCTCATTAAATACTCACTTCTACGAAGCTGTCAGCCACCAGTCTCTGCACGAGCGAGGTCTTGCCGCACTGCGCGTCCCCCACCAGCACGATCTTGACCTCCTCCTCCGCGGAGGCAGCGCCGCCCTCCGCCCTCTTCCCTGGCCACATGTCCCTCTGCAGCCGACTGTCTGGGAGGCAGAGAGATAACGTTAGGATGGTCAGAAATGGATGGCCCATGATTGTAGAAATGGATGTATACGGTACAGGAGTGGTGTAAACATTATGGTGTCTCCGATGTTCTTTTAATACTCAAAATCCTCTTCTTAACAACAAAAAAAGAGGTTAGTTAAGTGACAATAGCTGTGTCGAAACTAAGAAAGTGTTTGGTCAGCCTCAGCCCAAGATTTACCAGATTATCAGTCCTAATGTGATAAGAGGTGAGTCTATCGTCACTCACAGATTTGACTATCATATTCTTACAGGTATGTAGTTGGATGTTTATCTCACTCATCACCACAAAATTTTATTCATCCATAAGACACAGTCATAGTAATCAATTAGAATCTCACATTTAAATTGTTTCGAGGACTTCATTGCAATACCAATTCACAACACGTAACGATATAATGCACAACAATAAATTAAAGTTAATTGGTGAAAAAAACCGTTCGTCTCAACACGAGTTAGAACACTAATCGATATATCAAACATGACACTATTTCAGCTCTATCACTTGGGAAAGCAAACAAGTAATTATTTTTACATTACATTAGTGTTTCGGTTATTTGCAGGGTGATTAACTACGACCGTCTAATGGCATGTTAATGCACAAAGTTCACTACATGGACCACTACATACGCATCACTATCAAAAACTCTTTCATGGTAGACTAAGCCTACGATTGTTGGACACCAAAATTTATCAAGCATACATAGATAATCATCCAAGTTTCCTTCCAAGAAAGAACAGTATTAGAATGTTTATATATATGGTTGTGTAAGTAATAAATTTATCTAATAATAAAATTACTTATTGATACAATATAATATTAAAGAGACATTTTGACAAACCCGAGATATACAGGGTGGCGCATTCAAAACGGTCAGTATGGGGAAGTCTGAAAATATAAGGGATACGAAGATTTGTTCTTAGGAACCATGTCACCGATTTTGATAAAAAGAAAAACTGCATTCATACTTTTTTTGAAAAATCAACTGTATCCAGTACGGGAATCGAACCCGGTTGCTTTGAAAAAATAAAATGGCCCTTTTCACTTTTTCTTTTTAAATATCGATTGTATAGGTCTGAAGCTGTAAATGTCTCCATGAAACATGGTGTCGAAAATGAATAAAATGCATTGTTTTGGGCATACTTTAGTTTATCATAGTAGTTTACATACATCGTAACAATATTCAACAGACATGTAAAATTGTCGCTATGGCTGTTTGTAGTTTTGTACTTCCTACTTGTTACATACACCATATCATGTGGCATTAGCATTGCATTAATCCTTTAAGGAGGTTTTGTTATTCTACAGTGAGCAAAAACTAACAATCTATTGAAAAGTCCACTTAAAGTGACGTGTAAACCATAGTAGAAAACTTTTTGTGGGGTTACGTTAAGGATGAATTTTACAAAACAAGCTATGACACCCTTTGAAGACCTAAAAGTAGCAATAGAGTCAAATTTAACGCAAATTCACCACATGAAAATACAAAATTCAATAGTAAGATCGTTACCTAAACGTGTTGAATATTGTATGGAAAACAACGGTGGTCACTTACAAAACCAAAGTACCTACTATGATAAACTAAAGGTATGCCAAAACAATGCATTTTATTCATTTTCGACACCATGTTTCATAGAGATATTTACAGCTTAAGACCTACACAATCGATATTTAAAAAGAAAAAGTGAAAAGGGCCAATTTATTTTTTCATAAGCAAACCGGGTTCGATTCCCGTACTGGATACAGTTGTTTTTCAAAGAAAGTATGAATGCAGTTTTTCTTTTTATCAAAATCGGTGACATGGTTCCTAAGAACAAATTTTGTATCTCTTATAGTTTCAGACTTTCCCATACTGACCGTTTTGAATGCGCCACCCTGTATAAACAAGAGGAAAGACAATAAGAAATAAATATTTGATCTTTCTAAGAATAGAATAAATAACTCTGTCATCGTTTTGCGAAGAATAGCAATAAAAGCGAATGATCGGCTAAGGGCCGCGCAGCCGTAAAGCTCCAAATATTCCCAGTTATTGGGGAACTTTAGATTATGCCAGGAAGAAAAAACAAAGATTCCCAGCCCCTTGATCGAGTGATATTGACCTAATCCAAAGTTTTCAAGTTAATCATCCAGCCTTGGATGTAACTTGTCTAATCTGTATAAAATCAGGGAAGATTGGTTTGTTATAGTTCTTTGTATGGTAAAACGTGGTATTAATATAGGTTACATAAAGTTCTTCTAAATAGAGAAATACTTAGATTTTTCTATCACTGTGGAAGTAGCAGAAATTTAGAGAAACAACATTTCTTCGATCACTTTGGTATGACGAGCGTAGTAAGTGGTATGAAATATCAAAGTTCCTACAACCATTGTGTCTTTTTACAATATATCAACATTCATACTGGCAGCTTAATAGACATTTATTTACTCTCTTGACTACATTAAACTAAACAGGAGTGCACGACACTAAGTATAATGACTGGCAATGAATTTAATGCTTATATCCATATCCTTAATGCGGGGTCGTTTGCAAGAGCCGGCAGCCCAGCGCTGGCCACAGATCTCGCAAAGAGCCATAAAGGGGAAACGATTCCTGAAATTTCATTGCTTCATATCGGCAGCGATATTGCGATATCTATAAGAGATAAGGCTCTCTTTTCCACCGACTTCAAAAGATCCAAGGAATGTTCCAATACCGTTCGGATTCTGTTATGAATTTTCAATCTATGATTTATGAGCAACTTACGATAGTAAGAATTTTTGGAAATAATTTATATACATTATAATATAAAACGCAAAGAAGAAAAGTAAGTAATATGTACGATGTTCAACTAGATGGTACATACATAGCCTACTTAATAACAACCTTTCATCCCAGCATGTTATAGACTGAGAAATTAGGAGCAAACTATATCATAATTTAATTTTGTACCTATTATTAATCGTGTGTACTATTTCTTAGGAGTTTTCATACTAAATTACATAATTTTTAACATCTAAGTTCGTTTATCAGTTTTTTTTATGTATTTTTTTATCATTATCATTGTATGTATGTACTATGTGTATGTATGTGTGTATATATGTATGTATAGTATACATGATTTTCAGCTAGTGACAGACTTAGGTTTGGGTGCTGTCGGAGGATCAGTGATGCAGCTTAGCTGCATCAAATACTGAGACAGCACCTTTTCACTGCATCAAGTGCCTACTTCTTATATGTATGTACGAGTATTGTTGTTTTATCAGTGTGTATAAATAGTGTTATGTCAAAATGTATATCTGTAGCAGTGAATAAATGTTTTACTTTCTTTCCTTCTTATAAAAACTATATCATATGAATATCACCAACTTCGATTTAATAAGTAATAGCAAGACACAGCCACTGTGTTTCGTTCACAATGAAAAGCCAAATGGGCCGAAAGTGATTGAATGACATGAACTCAATAAGTGTAAATAACGCGCCTCGTTTCCCGAATGGGTGGGCCAGGGGGTGGAAGTAATGCCACCGACAGCACAGTCACTTCACGCTTTTATAGCTTCCTATTTTTGGGAAAGTATCTGGTAATCCCACGACCACAATTCTATGTGGGTTCCTAATAAAAATATGTACTTATATATGTACTAGTGACCCGCTCCGGCTTCGCACGGGTATAAAATATATAGCCTACTCCACTATTTAATGGATGTTATTATACATATAAACCTTCCTCTTGAACCACTCTATCTATTGAAAAAAACCGCATCAAAATCCGTTGCGTAGTTTCAAAGATTTAAGCATACAAAGGGACAAAGAAAGCGATTTTGTTTTATACTATGCAGTGAAGTCGCTAATAGGACTTTTGATTAATTAAAAACCTACCTTAAAAGTCAAGGATGAATTACGTTACGATAATGAGTATTGAGTATGCAATATGTAAAGAACTGAAGATTAACATAATTCTAATACAATATTTTTCTTTTCGCATATTTCTCTATTTGGCCGTCATTTGCTCAAAGACGACGGAACTTTGTTAATAAGTTTGAGCAGGAGTTATTAAGCAATGAGTTAGCAACCCTTCACAAATTTCTGAAGCGCTCCATGTTAACTCAGTTATAACAAGATTAAAAGTATCCGAAGTTTTTAAGCACAATATTTTCATATTCTACGTAGTTCAAATTCCACCATCGGATTGAGTCTTAATAGAGATAGCAAATTTCACTTAAATACTGTAGTATTATGTCGACAATAAATCCAGCTTGAAATGAAATAACTGCATATATCTATAATTCAAATTAAAAACTATAAAATCTTACCTTTATTTTCACTACTATCGAGATCTACAACAACTTCCTTTTTTTTCTTACTTCTAAATAACCGAGTTATCTTTTTACCACAAATAGTCATTTTTATTCAACACCTTCTTTCTTTGAGAGCACGACCACTTAACGCAAAAGCCCAAAGTATACTGACCGAGTATGACAAAGAAATATGAATGGAATGTGGGATTCTGAGGAACAGGTACACAAAAAACCCTCCCTCGAGATAAAGGCTCCACTCACGCGCAGTTAGGCCCATCGCATACACGTCGGCTTACTATTAAAGGCTTTGTATTATATTTGCATTATATACTTTGGCTACTATTTAACCTTTAAGCTGTGTTGTGTTAATTGAAACTGAAGATTCTATCAGTGACATTGGGAGTCTAGGAAGACTATCTAAAGCAATATAGGAAAAGGATGTGATGTGTATTTATGCAATACACATGTTTGTCGTGTTTATAACTATGTTTGAAAATATACAATATTTCAAATGCAAATGTTTTTATTCAACATATGTACAAGTACAGTACATTAATTGAAAGTTAAAACATTTGCCTGACATTTGTTTATTTTATAAGAATTGAAATTATGTTCCATTTCAGTTGAGTTTAAATAGTTAGGTTTTACTTATAAACATAGGTAGTGTTACAAAACAATTCATACAAACAGTGCTTACAGTGCAAACAACATTGTACCGTGTAGTTAAAGTTAACCCATTATATTGTTAGTGCGACAGTTCGCAGAGTGTAGTGGCAGCCTAAATCCGATACAAGTTGGGACATGAAGCGATAAGGATTATTAACTTGAAGAGCTTTTGGCCGCTTCTTACTTCACAAAGGGAACTTAAAACTAGTGTTATAAAAAAGAACTTGTATCTTGGGAAGTTCGCAAACAGGTATGCACTTGTTTCTACTTTAAAGTTTGATAAGTAAGGATACTTTTTGGATTAGAGTTTTCACACTTACTATCTTAGAGCAATTCAGTTGTCGATATAGTTATAAGAGAATGATGACACAACCTGTCTAATTGTCTAGGTGTTTGATATTCCGTGTCTTTGAATAGTAAGACTCGTTTTTAAGTGGCTATCTAAGAATATCTAAGTTTCAATTTAAATAACAGTTAAGATAGACGTAAAAACTTTAAACCACCACTATAAATTGCAGGCTAATTAAATACTTTCTGCACAATTGTAATTGCACAGTGTGTTGTGTCAAAGCACATCGAAAAAAATATCATAAGATACTCAGCATCCAAAACGACAGGTAATGTACTATGTACAGACTTTATTGCCAGTTCCTAAGAACAAGCAGGTTTCTTCGCAATGTTTTCTCTCATTCTGTAGAATAAAAAATAAATGTTTCCATTGAATGTGAGAGTGCAATGCGAGGAATGTTCTCAAGTTTCTCTGCCATTGCATTGGTAATAGTTTCGCCTCACAAAAAGCAATCGGATTGCAGAATGGAGAAACCTCAAGACGAAGGCTAGCGTCGGGTGGCAGAGGACCAAAGCACCTCGTAAAGGCATTCAGGGCGGACCATCCTAGAAAAGACCGGCTATTGGAATCGAGACTCCATTTTGAATCGGCGATTATCGTTATGCACTTCACTAAGGTTCAAGCATTTGGTTTTAAAAACCTGTCTTTAACTGCCTTCTTTTATAGATATATACATAAATTTGTCTTTTACGAAGAAGGTTAGGTAGAGATTAGGTATCATTACCGTATAAAGCGAGTTATTCAATTGCGGATTGATTTGTGTATTTACTCATAAAACCTACTTTAGATAGTTGCGTATTGTGTTCGATAACAATGAGGTGGCAGGCAGTGCGTATCTCGCAGGAGGCAGACGTCGGCGCAGTCAATTGGGGGCGCCCATTGGCGAAACAATTAACGCGCCACTAGTGAAAAAGTGGAGCGGAATCGACGCCTATTGCGCAGTTGGAGCCACGAAAACACAGGGGTCAAGGGAGAAGCGGATTGGCATAATATAAGTTCAATGTGGAAGAAGTTCTGTTTGATATAGGTTAAAACAAGTGCAGTGTTTAGTGCGATATACGTGAGATATGCTTCAGTTCATTGCCTCACCTATCATGTTGAACATTGGCTATTAAATGAAAGCTGTTGTGAAGACCATGCTCAGTATTAATCATATTTTTATGTGAGCTATTTCATGTCAATGACTATTTACTGCACCTTTTAATTATCCTATACAACAACATATAAATACAAATAATAGTACATGCCGATGTTATCACTACATAGTATAAAACAAAGTCGTTTTCTTTGTCCCTATGTCCATTTGTATGCTTAAATCTTTGAAACTGTGCAACGAATTTTGATGCGGTTTTTTAATAGATAGAGTGTTTCAAGAGGAAGGTTTATATGTATAATAACATCCATTAAATAATAGAGTAGGCTATATATTTTATACCCGTGCGAAGCCGAAGTGGGTCACTAGTAAATGATAAATAATAAGTCAGGCTGCGTCAGTGTAGTGGCCCCGCCCCATTCTCCCAGGGGCTTTGTTGAATTAACAAACTTTCGCATTCACGATTCCGTACAAACAAAGCTATTGTTCGCATTTCACACTCTATTATACAACAATAGTTCATTGCGTTTTAAATTACTAAATGGTTACGCGCTTCGCTGTTAACGAATTGGGGAACTTTAATTGGAGGCAACAACAGCTGTTTTTGATACATCTACGGTTCTCTGTTCTTTAGAGAGCTATTTTAATGTAATGCAATGAAAAATTACCCTTGATTTGTTGTTAGGTTTTTAATTTCAGTTTTCACTTACTGACCTGTGACAAAGGCGAATTTCGGTCAATTGTGTGTATGTTGTCGCAAACAATGAAAATTTAAATAATATTGAATATTAGAACATTATTGCTCAAGTACTGCTTAGAGATCGCGCCACATCAATTGGCAGTAGGCAAACTTGGAACTAAATTTGACGTTTCCGCCATTGCGTGTTAGAGTACCCGCCACATAAGGTGGCAGTAGCCAAACTTGGAACTAAATTTGACGTTTCCGCCATTGCGTGTTATTTTGTATGAAAGGTAAATTTAGTATTACCAGCGTTGTGTTTTTTGCCCACTCTTTGTAATTTTTATGTTTGTTAAGGGTGATTATAATAAATTGATTTCTGGAGTTTCTTGTTAGTTCTTCTCCAAGGGTCTCCGCTGAACTTCTTCTTCTCAATCGTTACGTTCTTATCAGAGCGGTCGTGGTCTTCATGACGTGGCATCTTGAGCAGCCGAAATGGTTGGTGAACTAACCTCGGTAAAAATATGTAAAGACAATGCTCAGTGCCATGTTTGAAATAGTTTTTTTACATACATACATACACATCACGCCTGATTCCCTGTAGAGGGGTAGGCAGAGATCACGGATCCCCATTTGTCCCGATCCTGACAGACCACTTTCGCTTCATTGACATTCATACATTCTCTAATACACTCTCGGCTGTTATAGGTACTCCTAACGTCACCTTTTTTCAATATAGCGTCTATCTGACTGTTACATATATGTCTTATTAGGCCGGCCCCTACGTAACCGCCCTTCCACTTCACTCATATATATTCCTTTTGTCAATATATAGTTTTTTTAATTTGTACTTAGATCATAAAATAACTTTCAAAGAGAGCTTATGATAGGGCCTATTTTGAATAAAAATATTTTGACTTTTGACTTTGGTATATTAATTTGTTTTATTTGAGTTTATAGCTCTGCAACCAAAGATCGTTACAAATGAAACCTCAATATAATGTATCGAGCCGTATGGCACAGTGAGTGCTAGTTTTGGCGTGTTTACTGGCAACACTGGATTACGCGACTGTGGCGACGCCTCCAACTGCCACCATATGTGGCGGGTACTCTATTTTGTATGAAAGGTAAATTTAGTATTACCAGCGTTGTATTTTTTGCTCACTCTTTGTAATTTTTGTGTTTGTTAAGGGTGATTATAATAAATTGATTTCCGGAGTTTCTTGTTAGTTCTTCTCCAAGCTAGGGTCTCCGCTGATCTAGCCTCGGTAAAAAATATGTAAAGACAATGCTCAGTGCCATGTTTGAAATAATAGTTTTAAGAGATTCGCTATTTATACTCATGATATAAGATATAAGGGTGTGTATAAGATTGATTGCAGCTGTGGGAAATCCTACGTCGGACTGACTAAACGGTCTATTGCGGACAGAGTGAAGGAACACATAATATATGTAATATATAATAAGTTGATTATTAATAATGAACTTATTATATATTACATATATTATGTTAATTATTAATCATGTTTGAAATAGTTTAATAAACATATTTTGACTTTGATATATTAATTTGTTTTATTTGAGTTTATAGCTCTGAAACCAAAGACCGTTACAAATGAAACCTATAATGTATCGAGCCGTATGGCACAGTGAGTGCTAGTTTTGGCGTGTTTACTGGTAACACTGAATTACGCGACTGTGGCGACGCCTCCAACTGCCAATTTATGTGGCTCGATCTCTACGTACATAGAAAGCATTTTTTTATTGAATTGAAAAATGTTGTTTTATTATTAGGATTTCATATATGTACATAAATAAAAAAAATATATTTATTCACTTTTTAACATATGCATTGACTATAAACTATACTATATATAACTAAGCAGAATAAACAAAAACACGCAATTAATTTACATATTACTCAAGTCCTGATCTTGGAACACATAATATTTAGTTACCTTTAGCTTAGGTACTATAAGATTCGAAATGAATTTAGCAGGGTATATGGGCGTCAGGTTATTAGCCCATCGCCATACAGTTTATTCTCCCCTAGTTGGCAATAAGCAAGGAGTTAGCCAGCTTTATATTGTACAGCTTATTCCTTATTATGTTAATATTCGTGGAACATAGCAGTGGAGCCAGTGTAAATTCGGTGCAAGTGGAAGCTGCTAATTGGAGGCCCGCGGGAGGCTGCGAACGCCATACTCCGGATCACGCCCCTCTCAGATATCCTGCCCTCTCAGAGAGTGTGATACAGCCTTTATTGAGAGATCGAATTGCTCCACCATTCGTCATAATTACATGACACTTTTATTGCATGTTTATTAGGTTGACGACAGTGGAATATTATTGTACATGTCTCGTAGGTGTAGGCGAATTGAAAAATCTTGAGATGTTTTTATTTTCATTATTGCTATATGCAGACGTAAGTTTTCTCATAAACGTGAGTTGTGTGAGTTTCAAGGAAATAGCACGAATGTTCACGTGAACTTGAAATGGATTATTAAGAAATCGAATGAGAGATGAAGCCAGTAATAAAATTTCCAAGTTTAATTTTCTTTGAGATGTCTTTTGAAATCTTGGAATTCCTGAATATTTTGACCTACACCTTTTCAAATATAACCTTGTAATTTATTCTTAGAAGTATTTTATCATATTGAACATTATCAATTTCGTTTTATTCTCATTGTATAAAAATAAATGCTTACTTCAACTCTTATCTGTGGTGTATGTAAGTGCGCATTATCGCATTGACACTTATTGGGGATTGACAAGAATATGGCTGAACGCAAATAGAGATCCCGCCACATAAGGTGGCAGTTGGAGGCGTCGCCACAGTCGCGTAATTCAGTGTTACCAGTAAACACGCCAAAACTAGCACTCACTGTGCCATACGGCTCGATACATTATAGGTTTCATTTGTAACGGTCTTTGGTTGCAGAGCTATAAACTCAAATAAAACAAATTAATATATCAAAGTCAAAATATGTTTATTAAACTATTTCAAACATGATTAATAATTAACGGGACTTATCCTTCTTATTATATATTACATATATTATGTGTTCCTTCACTCTGTCCGCAATAGACCGTTTAGTGTGTTCGACGTAGGATTTCCCACAGCTGCAATCAATCTTATACACACCCTTATATCTTATATCATGAGTATAAATCGCGAATCTCTTAAAACTATTATTTCAAACATGGCACTGAGCATTGTCTTTACATATTTTTTACCGAGGTTAGATCAGCGGAGACCCTAGCTTGGAGAAGAACTAACAAGAAACTCCGGAAATCAATTTATTATAATCACCCTTAACAAACATAAAAATTACAAAGAGTGGGCAAAAAACACAACGCTGGTAATACTAAATTTACCTTTCATACAAAATAACACGCAATGGCGGTAACGTCAAATTTAGTTCCAAGTTTGGCTACTGCCACCTTATGTGGCGGGATCTCTAGAGTCGATGCGTGGCGCTGTCGCTCTAAATATCCGATCTCCATAGAGAAGCTGCCTCGGGCCACCGACAGCGGCTCTACATCTCACCATTGACAATTTAAAAATACAACAGACAGGTCAATGACGTCTGCTGTGCGGAACGCCAAGTCCTTATAAAAAAACTCGAAAACATGGATTTGGACGACGACAAACTCAAGTCGGAGGTGAGCAACATCTTCCGGGTGCTGAAGGAGTACCTGCCCAAGAAGAAGGAGGCGTCGCGGGGCCCTCGGCGCAGCGCCCCGCCCCCGCTGCGGCACGTGCACGCCGAGGCCAAGGGCGTGTTCCCGCGGTGCTTCCTGGGCGCCAGGGTGCTGGTGGTGCGCGACCTGGTGCAGCGCGTGCGCCTGCAGCAGCAGTACAAGTTCCAGCGCCACCGCGAGCCCTACGCCTGCTACTCGCAGCTCATCGACAAGGAGCTGGAGCCGCCGCCCGCCGACAGCGTGCTCGTCGACCTGTCGGGCTCCGTGGCCGCCTCGTACTCGGAGCCCCTGGACGGCGGCTACCGGCTCTGCCTCACCTCCAAGATACGGGACCTCGTCACCTCCGAGACGGACGCCACGCTCGAGAAGGAGACGAAGAACGGCGTGGGCTCCCTCACGTGCTGCATGAAGGACGTGGACCCCAACACGGTGAAGCTGGTGGGCCAGTGGATGTACCAGGTGCTGCCCGAGGTGACGGTGGGCGCGGAGGTGGCGCTGACGCCGTTCATGCACCTCACCTCGCCGCTGGTGTCGGTGAGCGCGCGCTACCAGAGGCCGTCGCTGGTGATCTCCACGACGTTGGCGAGGAGCGGCTACCAGGTGTGCTGCTTCAAGGAGTTCTCCCCCGACCTGCAGCTGGGCACCATCCTGAGCGAGGAGCGCGGGGGGGGCGCGGCCACGGTGGCGCTGGCGCTGCGCAAGGCCTACCCCAACCTGGGGGAGCTGCGGGTGTTCGTGGACTCGCAGCGCTGCGGGGGCTTGACGTACCAGCGGGAGGTGCAGCTGCGGGAGGCGGGGGACGAGGTGCGCCTGCTGCGGCTCACGGCCAGCGCCATGCTCGACCGCCAGCGGAGGGTGCTCTTCGGCCTGGGCTGCCACTTGGACTTCTGACTCTCTGAGCCATGGCAGCGGACGACCGGCCGCCGTTCTTCGGAGACCTAGGTGACTATTTGTAATCATGTTTGTATATAAGTATACATAGGTTTGTACTCGTTAATGTTGTAGATTTTATACTCGGCGCAGCTTTGTTACTCGATTTAGAGCTGATTAAAACTGTTGAATTGAATTGCCAACTTGTGTCACTGAATGGCCCCGCGGAGTGCAGGGACTCTGTTTAAGGGAGTTACTCTGCGCTCGCCTTCGCAACACTCCAATGACTTTGAGGCTGACGACACTCATTACGGCTTACGTGCTCCTTGAACCCTCTGTTTACTCAGTTTACATAATAACACAGTATTTTCCTAATCAATTATTAGGAAAGACAAATTATACAGCAACATGAAATAGCTTACTCATTGGTTTATACATTACTGTAGTCGAATAAATCGAGATTTACCTAAATGTTACAAGTACATAATATTCGTATTTATTATCTAGAGTGAGATCCTAAACGGATTTCTTTAGCGAGTTTCTTATACTAGTCTTGGTCGTGGATGGAAAGGAAACTTTGAAAGGATAGACTCTAAAGCATAACTTGGGAGTTAATTAAAAATTGGCTGTTCTGGAGACTGGGGGCGACATGGATGAGAATTTGAGCTTTCTTCTGGTGTAGTAACTAATATTGACTACTGAAAACCTTCAGGATATTCAAGAGAGTGATTCTTCAAATTATTAAGCCCCAACTCTAAGAATATGAATATGAGTGTTTGTTTGTAAGAACTAAAGTAATAAAACTATTTTCGGTGCTATTAGTTCAATGAAACGTTACAACTAATTTGTTGGTTCACTAAAGTGCCATTAGACTGAATCAATTGAAATCTCAATTGAGCTATTTGTTATCGCTCTTGATAAATAACAGGCGCCGAAGTTTCGGAGGCTCTATTCGTAGGCTCTAGCACCTCATTACTAACTGCTGTAACTTTGTAAACTTTTATTAGTAAAAACATGCAATGGGTCTTTTATGAATTTCTTCTTCAATTCACTCCTTAAGTGTATCATGTATCAAAAAATAATGTTTTTAATATACATAATTAGATTTTCTTGCTTAGGTGTGATGCAATATTTTTCTTTCGCGGTTAAACACGATACAAAATGTTTATTTTAACATAAGCTCAGATTTCCCAGTAAAAAAGGCTTTAAGATCATGTGCATCGCCTTAGTGGAATTTGAAAATCGGCTACAATAGAAATTTGCTCGGAGTCAAAGGAAATGCTGTTTGGTGTCTGTTCGATATTCATGGAGGGGGCTTGGGAGATTTCCTGGCTTCCTCGAACGCCGCCATATAACACGCCCCCAGTGGATACTGCGAGGGTCTCAAAGTGACTGACATTACGCTTCATTAAAGGTTTCAGTTAACGTTCGGGGAATTGGCTTTGATTGAAAATGTAAATATGTTTACACATAATCGGTATTCACAGCTTATACTCGTACAGTATCGATTTTGGTGAGTAGTTACTACACATAATAAATAGGTATATAATAATGTATGTATGTGTAAAGTGTATATTTTTTACTCTACGAGGACACGAGTATAATATGTATTTATGCAAATAAGCAATCTAGATCTATCTGAATTGTCATCTGAAGTCGACTTGACGATCCTAGGTGAACACATATTCTTGATGAGGCATATATTTAGAGAAATATTTGTAATTATATTTGTAAGTTTCAAAACAGAAATTATATAATCACTTGTTACTTCGTTGACTATCTGGTTCTTAACCACATCCGAATCGTAGCTGTAGTCGTTTATGTTTAAATAAAAATTGCCTCAAATCTATAACTTTCCGCCATTTTGAGTGCTTCTCGATATGCGCACAGCTCGTCATGCATCTTGCAAGAGCGTCATATTGAGGCTTTGACGGGGATTACCCTGTTCACACATCGCCTAACACGTGGCACACACCTATAGCTGGTTATACTTCACAGTTCAAGATATAAGTTTTGGGGTTCCAAAGAGTGGAGATTTTGAAAACAATTTAATTACTTTATTATTTGTAATATGATTAACACATATTTATATTGCAAACATGCTCTTACATTACGTTAAAAATATAACACTGATGCTGAATGATGCTCTTTATTCGTTCAGGGTAGGCTTAAGAATAAATTGCCAACGTTGGTAACGCTCACCACGTCGTTAGAACCCAACATAACTTTACCATATTACACATCATAAATTAAGTACTCGCTTTTCGTTAAAACATTCAAATCACAATACAAAAAGTGACTGCTTTTCGGTTGTAAAAATACAGTGATATTTGGCTAAAGTATGAGTGATTTCTTTTTGCCTTGGAGTAGATAGTTTTCAATATCTCAGAGTGATACCTACTCCTCAATGCGCCTCAAAAGCCTTCTCAATATGAGGCTCTTAGAGAACGAAATTGCCCCCACCCTTCTATAGGTGAAAGATTTTAAAATGGCTGACTGAATATTAAAGGTTTTGGAGCTGTTGAAATTTTAAGCTGGTCAGAATAGAAATTTTGGCAGAACACTATTTCACTCAACTTAACCTATAAATGCTGAAAACCCAAACAACAGATTTCTATGTATGTATATAAAAAATACTCCTCAAGATCAACTCCTCAGTTCCTTAGATATTCCTATGTTTAGTCATTTAAACGAAGCAAGGTCTAAGCTTATCATTCGATAATGAATAAGTACTCGTAGCCACATTCTCGTCATGGCATGTTTAGATTAGTCACTAACAACTTAACTCCGAAAGTGAGAGAACTACCGAGAGTGTATGAGAAGATGTATGAATGTCAATGAAGCGAAAGTGGTCTATCAGGATCGGGACAAATGGGGATCCGTGATCTCTGCCTACCCCTCTACAGGGAATCAGGCGTGATGTGTATGTATGTATTGGACCCAACTCCCTGAGTATAAGAGCGAAAGTTTTAGGAGCAAAGGAGGCTAACCATTCAGGGGTTATTATTTAAAGTGAGCACAGAATCCGCAGTAGCATTCGGGGTATTCAGCTGCACCCGTGCCACTGAAGCGCTGCGCTATCTCGGCTAATCGAGTTCACTTTAAGTTCTGGCAGCTGTGACGTCACTCGCAGCGCTGGAGCCTTCGCAGATTGTATCGCTTCCCAATGGAATGGGATTGTTTGGGAACGAAGAGGTCTTATTTATTACGAAGTCACAGAGGGTGGTGAACGTTTGGGAAATTAAGTTTTTGGGGTTTGACCATCACGTGTAAGAAGATATTTTCTTATTTTCATGTACTTTTTTGTAGCATACACCTACATTGAGGAAAAACAGTGAACAAATCACATTAACGTCCGATTAAACCTACTACGATAAGCTCACGAACCAACATGTTAGGATTTCATTTCGTATCACATTATAAACAATGGTCACACTTCTGACTACCCCCTAAGAGACTGGTCTTTGCGTATTTAGAATAGTAATTATCAGTGTTAATTAATCGGCGGTGTTAACACAAAGCCAAAGCGTGGCTGTTCCGAGTGAAGCCGCTGCCACAGTCTCGAGACGGGATTAAGGCTGCTTTGGTCGGAGACTGATTTGCTTCATTCAAAGTTTCATTACAATAGACATACATAAACAAGGGTAGCATGTATATTATTTAAAAGGGTGGGCTGAATATCCAGCTGAGTATGTTCAGAATATAATCATAATTTGAATTGGTTAAGTACCTATTTTAGAATAGCTGCAACTTCTTAGTGTAATAACTTCATAGTGCTAATAACTTCATAGTGCTAAGAAAATTCAATGTGATATGGAAGGACTTTTAGTTTAAGTTTTGCCAGATTAATCCGTTCAACTGTAGATATCCCTTAAAAACAGATAACTTGTAGATAATAGTTAGTCAATTTCAACACATTTAAGAGTTAATGCAGAATATGACTAACTAGAATATGAGTAACTAGTTTCTAAACCATTACCCATAAGTCATTAGAATTCCCACATCATTGCAACATAAGGCATCTTTATTAGACCGTATACTATATTCCTTTCAACCCGATTTCCAGTCCATATGTTAAAAATAACATATTAGCGAGTGAAGCCAAGGTTCCGTCGCAGGAATAAAGATGGCGTCCAACGTAGCGTGAAATGCGGAAGCCCTGAAAGCCTACTCCGCCTTCTCACTACATATATTGCCAGCAGGAAATCCTAACTTTTTATTGCTTGACTTACCAAATACTTTATTTAATCAATTCAAAATAAAACTATTATTTACAATAATAATAATAAAAAAAAAACGAAAACAAATAAAATAAAACTTTAAAGGTTTTTTTTTTGACTTACCCAGTTAGTATAGACTGAAAATAATGACTACTGGACTACTTTGAGCCGTTCATAAAATGCTATCTAGTATTTGCATTTTATTTATTGCAAATCTATTTGTTCGTATTTTTGTGTTATAAAAAGTAAAAAACTGAATAGTTACAAAAAGATATAAAAGAATATTATCGATAATATAATTGTCAATCCTTTTGCCCAAACCAAAATTCTTTCACATTCTATTTATGACTAGTTACAACGAGCCGATATGGAGCAAGCTATATTAAAGTTCCCAAATCAGCACAGAATTATTCCTTTATTTTAATTTAAATTAGGATATCGTAAGAGGTGTCAAGGGTCTTGGGAGTGATTTAAGTGAGTGTTTTATGCCCTATTGATCTCCTAAGTTGGCAGCGCTATAAACCTGCCATATTACCTCCCAGATTGCCTTCGCCGTCGCACATTAACGACCAGGATCACGCCGAGGGGCGACGCAGATTTTAAATGACCTAATTATCTGTTACAAGAAGCTCACGCAGATATTTCAACAACCTCGAGGGGCATTAACGAAGGAAATATAAAATTCTCTGAAAATTATGTCCTAATATAACTTTAGCTTTGGGATAGCCTATATCGGCTATCGGCTATCGGCAGAAGTTTAAAAATATTACAGTGGGGAAAGGAAACCTCCTTATTTCTCGAGATAGACTATAGCTCACCATATATAGACTATATGCCTATCATATACAATCAAACACATCACATTTGTACATCAAATCACAGTTCCCGCATCCTAATCCTGACAAACCTCAGGATAGAAACTAAGTAGTTATATGAACTAAGGTCAGAGTAAAAAATGCACAAAAATCCAGCAGTGTCCAGCACAGCTGCGCAGCTGTAAATGGTCCATAGCCGCTATTGGAGGGAGCGGCCAGTATTTATGGCCTGGGACAGCTGGCAATCCGCCCACGCGGCACACCGGCGGTTTTTGGACTAATAATGCCTGATATTGACATGCACGTAGGTTGAAAAATATGTAAAATATACATATTACCTAACATTCAAATAGACGACTTGTTCGCAATGGTGACGTTACAAGTTCTTACAGCAGTTGAGTGAGTATTAGGAGGTTATATCAATGAAGCCAGTGGTGGCGGCAGGTTCGGGATAAATAGGGATATGAGCTTACTTTTCTGCACGGAGATGAGCGGTATAATGTCCTTATGTATTGTAATAAAGTCTCAGATAAATATAAAAGTAACTTATTCTTTGTTTCAATCAACAGGCTTAAAGTTATATAGGTATAAAGTTTATTCATTCTTCGTTATTCCATAATATTATGCTTACGACTTTAGATACAAACAATTCAT
This sequence comes from Leucoptera coffeella, assembly GCA_030578115.1. Classification (NCBI taxonomy): domain Eukaryota; kingdom Metazoa; phylum Arthropoda; class Insecta; order Lepidoptera; family Lyonetiidae; genus Leucoptera; species Leucoptera coffeella. Next base: position 18,193 of record JAMBLF010000876.1, read on the forward strand.
GTCCGTTTCCTCTTACAATGGTATAGTATTAATATCTGTTACAGATGTAAGCGATTACTTGACACATATTGGTCTATTCTGCTAAACCATTTTCGCTTTAGAGTACCCGCCACATACGGTGGCAGTAGCCAAACTTGGAACTAAATTTGACGTTTCCGCCATTGCGTGTTATTTTGTATGAAAAGTAAATTTAGTATTACCAGCGTTGTGTTTTTTGCCCACTCTTTGTAATTTTTATGTTTGTTAAGGGTGATTATAATAAATTGATTTCCGGAGTTTCTTGTTAGTTCTTCTCCAAGCTAGGGTCTCCGCTGATCTAACCTCGGTAAAAAATATGTAAAGACAATGCTCAGTGCCATGTTTGAAATAATAGTTTTAAGAGATTCGCGATTTATACTCATGATATAAGATATAAGGGTGTGTATAAGATTGATTGCAGCTGTGGGAAATCCTATGTCGAACAGACTAAACGGTCTATTGCGGACAGAGTGAAGGAACACATAATATATGTAATATATAATAAGAAGGATAAGTCCCGTTAATTATTAATCATGTTTGAAATAGTATAATAAACATATTTTGACTTTGATATATTAATTTGTTTTATTTGAGTTTATAGCTCTGCAACCAAAGATCGTTACAAATGAAACCTATAATGTTTCGAGCCGTATGGCACAGTGAGTGCTAGTTTTGGCGTGTTTACTGGTAACACTGAATTACGCGACTGTGGCGACGCCTCCAACTGCCACCGTATGTGGCGCGATCTCTACAGACATCATTACTCTTCTATACATTTAGTGTTTATGAATAATACTAATGTCATTCTCGCTTAGGGCTCATTTTTTGTACATTACGCATTTGGCGAATAAATACTCTTCTATCTATTTTGCCTCTGACTCCGTTGAAAGGGATTTCGTTCCGTCCTAATGTATATTATTTGTTCGCTATCATTTCAGAGTGTGGTAATGCTTCCATTCATTCGGGTGAGAGTAAATCACGTGGCACCACATTTGTGGCGACCCCGATTCTCGTGCAGGCGTGAATATTCAGCTGAAATATGGCTTCTATTTGTAATGGAATGGCGCGAGGCATTATTTATGTGCTGTATTAATATACCGTACGCAGGATTCCGTTTAAGCGATGGATAGTGAATTTTTCTTTATTGCTACGAGTGTAGTCAAGTCATCCTAGCTCTTTCGAGATAGACAAAACCTTGGGGACTTAGTAAGTCACCGTTCCTAAAATAAAGAACTAATTTATCCAAACCTTTTTAGATTTCTATTTATGCATCACAACACACACAAGTAAGTTATAATAGGTTCGTATAGATTAGTCTAGAAAATAATTAGTAATGACAGCCTGCTTTATTATAATGCATTCATATAGCACAGGATAAAAGGGGTCTCTATAAATAAAGATGATTACATAATCTAATTAAAGTAAGATTAACGTCTCGCCACGTTAATAAAACAGTCTAAGGGAACAAGTAAATTGAGCCAGCCAAATAACGCCCCTAAATGTCTTGAAGAACGGTCTCAATAATATTTTCCTGCTCCGCGGGCCAATTAAACAAGCGACGACGGTTTTTGGGTAAGGAGCCACTTACTACCCGATGTGGCAGGGACGACCAAATTCGTGTATCGATACATACATCCACATCAATACAATTACATTATAGATATCACGGATTCCAATTTAGTTAAATTCGCATCCATCATAGTGCGGTGATGTAGGAACTTAAAATAGTTAACACGCTTTTTCAATAGGGCAGCCTATTTGTATCTTATGTTCACACATCTTATTAGAAAGACCCTTACATTAAAGCCTTCTAATTTAACCCTTCTATTTTACTTAGTATCGATACGCATTCAATTACTACACCATTTAAGCATAATACAGAGAACAGATATTTTCGTAGAGTGAAGAACAATCAAGGACTACTGGACCTCACAGTGATTTATACATTTGTAGTTACCGATATATTTTATATAGTAATTATTTACTATTTGTAATAGAATTTTAATTGTGTAAATGAATACTTTTTTATTACTTACGTATTAAATTGCTTACACATTATTTAGCCCACCTCGTTTACTGACCAATCAATTGGACGCATAACCTTGTCGTGTCCTGACATTTTGGTACGTTTGTAGACATTCAACCCACTTTTGGGTGTATGCCAAGTTTCATTCGGACATAATAAATGATTAGGAAGATAAAATTAGACCGCTGAGGTGTTTGTGAAGTCCCTCGCGTTCATTGGCTTCGGTCGCAACTTGGAAAATAGGACAAGTCACCTAACTTACTACGATCTTTGCTATGGTTTTTAAGTAGTAAACATACGAAAGATTTTTATAATACGGTGATAGGAGTGGACAGGTTTGTGAAGTTCAAAACTCTTTTGTCACATAAGTAAATACAAGGTCGTGTATATTAAAGTCCTATTATAATTATAGGGGTGTATAGGTTGTTAAAATAAAACATCTCAGTCACGTATAGCATGGCTATTAAGGTTATGATAATATTTAATGGAGCGTTGGTGACAGGTTGCTAATTTAAACTTAAGAGATTATATATTCTACTAGTCCTGTAGCCATATTATACGGTAGTTATTCTGAGAAGACAGGCATCATAACAGCCTTAAATGTACAATCCTTACTTAAACATATCAGTTATAATGTCATAGTTAAAAATCCCTAATGGTTACACAAGGACTTCAGTTTAATGACACTAGAGAAAGGTTAGTTCTGAGAGATAAGAGAGGCGTTTAACTAGCAGAGGTGGGGCCCAAAGCATTTGCAGAATCCTTTTCGCCATTCAGCCGGCTAATGGTCATAATAAACTGACAATAGGGCTTGCGAAGGGCTGTTTACAAAATGTACACAGGGCGGTATTTATTTAAACGATCGTAGCTGCCTTGCCACATCGTTTCTAATTCTATTTTACAGGGTTTTGGTGCCATGCATACGCTTCGTGACTTGTGTATACACACTCCTTTTTTACTTTGGTAGGGTAGTCAGAGGATTGAGTGCCCATCTGCGAAATTTTAAAGGCATGTTAGGTAAAGTTATACCTTTATATTTCATTAACGCCCTAGTCTCTTAGTAGCCTTTATATATATACATGGTAAAGGCAACTAACTAATTGAAATAGAATATTTAAGATAAATTGATAGCCAATGGCCCAATACATTTTAATGACCTAACCTTTGCCTTCTACAAATTACCAGGAAATAGGGTAACATAGGTAGCATTCTATTTTCGACCTAGCTAAGTTTAACGTGACAAAAGACTTAATTATAGACGCGAGTGTTGTTATGTACGCACAGTTTGCTAATTGTTGTTGTCGGTGGTCGATTAGATTGAATTCCGCTACACGTGCCGTGGGTCGGAGCAAAACAAGATGCGGCGGGTACACGCTAAGCCCATTAGGGCTGCTCGCAAATAAGGGCGGAACAACAGGATCTGTACACATTAGGAGGCCCTTCTATGGAAACACATTGCGCGTGGAAAGTTTTTAAATCAAACGGCGTGTGTAAGCAAAAAGGGGAATTCTTAACACGTGAAAGAAACATAAGTACAAATTTGTATATGTTATAGTTTTTGATCGGTTTTTTGGATGGTCAGAAACTGAGAGACATATTATGTCCTCAGATAGCGTTAGCATCAACCTACTAATAGTGAATGGCATTATCATGTATACTGAATACAGATTCCTAGTCCATCACTTAATAACTTCAAATTAACCCTAGTTCTTTTGCCATGTTAAACAAGAAGCTGGTAACATTTGAAAGTCCAAGTTAGTACCAGACTCGTTCCACCTAATCTCTGGCTCCATGGAACAGGGCCCTTAAGCCTTGGCCCTAGAGGCCCCGATTAGGGCGTCCTGTTGGTGGAACAGATTTGCTTATTTACGAATGGGCCCAGGGATAAAGGGATCAGCTGCGAAGGGTTCCGTAGCGATACGTCGGGGCCTCTGCTTGCGGATCCCCATTTTATTAGCGTTTTATTTCAATAAAGATGTTTAATTAATGTCTCTGTGTAATTAGTGATGGTCACTGTGCTTTGGTTCATAATTGTTATGATCCCTAGGACAATACCAATAAAAATTGCTCTCTATTAAAAGGTAAATTACCTTATTACTCGTACTTATACATTGACATTCTCGTCTTGAAATCACGCAGGGATGTACAGACATTATAAGTTCTGCAGGACATTTAAATTAGTTTACTTTTTGGACTATTAGTGATAATAATGAACAATTTAAGAAAGTTTTTCCTTACTACTCGTATTTACGATATACGGGAACAAGTAAGATAAGTTAAATTCTATTTACGTCCTTATGTCCATAGATACATATCCCTTGAAACGTCGCTTAGGCCCTGAGTGCCTTTAATCCCCATGACGTCACGCCCCCTCCCCTACGGTTGACCAGAAACAATTACACCTCATCCGAGATTCCGAGGACGTAATGAAATGAGAAAAGTTTCGCTTAGAAACGCCACTGAATATGCCTTTATGCGAGTAGGTTATTGTTTTGTGTTGCTAATGGATGATCATGTGAGTAAGAATATAAGGCTGTTTAGGTTTATATAAAACCTTTTTATTGATTTGTCAAAACCAGCTAAGGGATTATAAGAACCTCTGAGATATTGAATAGTGCGACTCGAATAATGGAGAATGGCGTTGTCATCAAAATACAAATACATCAAAGGTACTGTTTTGATCGTCACTACATACATATGTTATATAGTAAAAAGATTGTTCGCTATGGCGTTTAAACACTTACTGATCTGATAGTTATTAAAGCTTCTACATATTATTATCCTATAATGTTGCTTATACTACATACAAACAGTCCCGATCCTGACAAACCATTTTCGCTTCATTGACACTCATACACACATGGCGGTTATAACGCCGCTCTATTTGACTATGGGTTAATTTTAATATTTTTTTATATCGCTTATACTAGTAAGTATATTAATAATGTATGCTATCTATTTGAACTGTTTAAATGGACTAACCAATAAAAGGATTGAATATTTACTGGGCATATAAGCGAGAGCAATTGCTAATGACTTGTGTGGCCAATTAGCCCTTATTGCCAATATGGCAGCTGCCCCAGGGAGCAGCTTCTTCATAAACCCTTTATGAGCTACTAACGTGCCAGTGGCCTTGCCTAATCTCTATGTGTCGTATAAAAAGAATTGTATAGGTAATAGATATATGTACATGTTGATGAGAAATCCTACCTGACACTTTGGTTTATTAAGTATCCAAATCGCAATATAAATTTGGATTACCGTAATAATTAGGTATACGAACATTGAAAACCTACAGCGTTTAACTAACTATTATTTCAGTGTTTACATACCTATTGGATGTGAACGGTCCGTGCTATTAAGGCCTGAAACAAAAGATATTTACGTTAGTGATGAGTTATAATAGTAAAATAGATGAAACATTCAATTTATAATATAAGTGAAACTAAAACTGTTATTATTCATTGCTAGTATAAACATTCACATTCAGCCATCCATTATAAGTAGGACTAATTTTAAATATACCTTTCCTTGTACGTCTTAATATTGTTAAGATACGTGTATTAATTGATATTATATAGGTATTGCGTTGTGCCAACCCTTCATGAAAATAAAATCGAAATCACTCGTAGCATAAGGCGTTGCAGACTAATTCCGTAGCATAGATAACGGAGCCGCGGCTTTGTTTATGAACTACGAGCAGATGCCGTTCGTAGCTAATAAGGCTTCATCGACGCTATTCGCGCAGCACTCCCAAGATTGGAATGGGCCATAAACAGAGCCTTATTGGCAGCTGGGCCTGAACCTGGGACTAATGGCTGCCCAAATGCTCCAATTAAAGCAACATTGAATAAACAAGCGGAATTAGTTATCGCCTAATTTTCCTAGAGTGTTAAATTGGGTAATTATTATCTTAGTGTATCAAGAGAAATGCAAAAGTTATTCTATACATGAGATAAGTTCACCGCCAATCATATTAGGTGCTCAATGTCCAGTGAGTTGACTATGAAAAAGGCTATACATTGTTTCACTGAATGTCCTAACTATGCATAATTCTAGTGTGCGTTTACTAATTTTTGTGATACCATGTAGGGAGGCAATGTTAATTTACATATTATTTCGTTCAGTAGTTAGTGTACTACGATCGTTTGCTTATTCGTAGCATACGATTATCATGCTTTAAAGCGGAACGACTGTTATTTTACTAGTGTACTATAGGGGTTATCAACAGTTCATGAGTTTATCTCCAAAATGGAGTAGAAGGTTCACTAAAACATCTATGGTCTATAGCGTTGACTACTGGTGAACGTCAGGACCGCCAATGTAATGTTCCAGATCTTGATGAAACATATTCTGAAAAATGGTACCTAAACTGTACTAAATAGTACCTATGCAAAGATAAATAGTACTCAAGACCTATGAATGTTAAACAAAAAAGCTCATACAGCGGCCATTCTGATGTCAGGATGGCCGGTGTATTGTTATATCTTGTTAATGGACACAACTATCGCCATGAAACCTTTGTCAATTAATTGTACCTAAATAGTACCTCATGAAACGAGCATAGCACAAAAAAACCTTGTTTTCCGTCATAATTCAATTTTATTCCAGTGTTAAACATAATTAAAATTTAAGCGTATTATCTATATACAGGGTGACAGATTCATCACTGGCAATATTTTAACCTGGCTATCAGTAGCACCTATAGAACCCATTTTCATAATAAAAAGGGTAGGAAATTTTTGGAAATTTTGGACAATTTTTTTTAATTTTTATTTTAAATTTTCCGTAACATATGGGTACCCTATTAACGTACTACTTACCAAGGTCATGTTCATTCATAAATTGTTAGTTTACATTCTATGTAATTATCTATGGTACTCTGATGTTTGTGGACCAGGATAGCGACTTGAATGAAACTTTTTTCATTATTGACAGTGTTTTCACAGGTCAGGAAGCCAATAGAGCATACTGAAGTGGTTTCCTTTAAACATTAATTACGACAATGTTACGCACTATTCTTTTATTTAATCCAAATAATCATCACTGCACACAATAACACAACATAAACATTACCCGGTTATGGATTGTACTTCATTTAATCGCGTGATTACTCAATGCTGGTTAATAATGAATCTCACTTTAGTTTAAGCTTTGATAAGTACTTTAAAACATTTGATTCCATTAAAATTTCTATGTTTTAATTCTCGACAATAATAACCTCAAAAGCACTTCAGTAATTAATTTAATTTCCACTCAAGTATGAATTTACATTCGCATAACTAAACCACGTTTTACTTTCACAACATTAATAAACATAATCTACCATTATTGTACTATGAAATAGCAATTTAACATAAAATTATAAATTCAGACGAAAAGTAAACAAAAATATTTTTAACCGCCATAGCATTGTGTTTTTTTTTATTTACACACAAAGTGCATAAGCCACACAGCGAAATCTTAAGAAACAAACGGACAAGACAAAATGATGTTTTTCCATAGCATTGTTAAAATGACGACAAACATAGTCAAATAAATAAATTAACCTCAGATAAAGTAAAGATAAAGTAAATTTCGCGTCATACAGCCAGGCTGAAGTGCATTACATTTCATACTTTCGACTTACTACGAGCATAAATATTTAAATATTTTGTATGACTAATTAACTATACATGAGATGAAGAATAAACAATGATAAGTAAATCATTAATAATAAAATTGTTTATTTCACTTGTGTGTTATATTTTGAATATATTTTGTCACTAAAAGTACTTGATACTTCAAGTACTTTATAAGACATGTAACCATACCATTAATTAATGTTATTACTTTATGTTGAATTGAAATTGAATTGTTTATTGTAAATAATTTTGCAACGGAATTCGCAAATGATAATAAGTTTTGAAATTATTTGTTATTAGTTTTAATAGTTATCGATATGGATTAAAATGAACAAAGATTGAAGAACTAGTGAAATGGAATTGTATTTGTCATTGTGTACCATGTATGTGTGATGTGTTTTGATAATTTTCATTGGAAGCATGTGATGTTCGACCACAAAAAAACTTTTATGTTTTTGGGTATGAAACAGCAGGTAAGCCGTAGTGATGATGATGACGCCTTATCTTCAAACCCTTAAAACTGCATTGGGTACACCAGAAATAGAGTTTAGTAAAAATTTTAGATTTTTACTTGGATGTTTTATTGTTGATATTTGTTTGTTTTGTTGTTGATAGTTTTTTGTTTTGGGTGTTGAAAGATGTTTAATTGGATGAGAACTTATGAATGAAATAATGTAGGGTGTACATGTATTCTGTATTGGCTCCCAAACTTTGAGGAGGCTTTTCTCAAAATTTTTGTACCGGAGGGTACTAAAATAATCATGTCAAGCCGCATAGTTTTCACCATAGAATCTATCTTTGAAGTATTGCCAGTGATAAAAATTTCACCCTGTATATAAAATAAAGTCGTGTTTGTTACAACACTTATTATAACTATATTTTTTTATGGATGTCTATTTTCAAGGCCTTCAAATGTATTATTTAACGTTAAAAGTATCAATTTAATTAAATAAATAAATAAACTTAAGAAAAAGTTTGGTTTTTTTTTGTCGGGACACGTCGATAATATTTTTATTATGCAATGCTCGTTTCATGAGGTACTATTTAGGTACAATTAATTGACAAAGGTTTCATGGTGATAGTTGTGTCCATTAACACGATATAACAATACACCGGCCATCCTGACATCAGAATGGCCGCTGTATGAGCTTTTTTGTTTAACATTCATAGGTCTTAAGTACTAACTATTTATCTTTGCATAGGTACTATTTAGTATACAGTTTAGGTACCATTTTTCAGAATATGTTTCATCAAGATCTGGAACACTACATTGGCGCTCCTGACGTTCACGACTACTGCTCATTTAAATAAGCATTCACAACCGTACAGTCGTTTCGGGGTAGTCAGGGACTGAAAATCCATAATCAATTGTATTGTGATGGTTTTTAGCCACTCGAACCCCAATGTTACCTGATACCTGCGCTTTTCTTAAATCCGTTTAAAAGTCGAGAATAAAGAGCAGTCACGAACAAAAGTTGATTGTAAAAGCCATAAAACGCAACGAGTGAGTCGAGAGATAATCGAGATTCCATCCCGGGAGCGCCCGACCGAGGCAAATATTGGCACAAAATACAGAAAGACTTCCCTGTTTCTCTTTCAGTCGGATTATATTTCATACAAACTCATCAGCTCTTGTAATGGTTTGAGCTTGTTATGGGGAGCAACCAGATGTTTGGCTCTGAACAATAACAGAGTTCAAGATATCAATTCAATTTAATACTTTAAGCAATAATAAAATAGGCAATAGATATTCTTTTTTATGACTAAAATTAAGAATTATTGGAGGTTATCGTTTCTTGAGGCGTGTCGTCTGAGAAAGCAAAGCTGTAGTACATCGTACATGATGTATTTCTGGGAACAGTCAATAACAATAATGACAGTTGACTCGTCTCAGTTTCCTGTTACAACAAAGGCGATGCCTTAATCTCTGCCCACCCCACAATAGGAATAATAGACGTCAGAGTGTATGTTATCGGAGTAACAAATTATTGTCATTCTCACACGAGAGGAGTTAATGAAATGGAATCTCCCTAATGTACCGGAAGTTATGAAATATGTATGTGTACCGGAAATAAAAGGAAATTACGAGATGTACATCTTAGAAACTTACATACACATTGGATATAGGATTAGAGAAAACAGTGGGAGGCAACTGGCCTATTGTAGGCAATAGTCAGAGCTTTAATAGTTATATTTTTTAGAACAGATTGCAATCTACCTCATCTCTTTACGACTTTTCAGCACTGAGTTCTTATTTGTTCTGTTCTTATCGTTATCTTTAATAATGGTAAAGACTAAAAATAGCATAATATACGCTTTACGACTTGTTTGTAAACACTTTTTATTGAGGCGGGGTAGTCAGAGGCTTAAGTGCCCATCTCCAAAATTTCGAAGGCATGTTAGGTTTGGGTCACTTGAAGCCCCCGTTTTGCTAGATAGTCAGCACCCAACGCGATAGGTAGAAATTAAAAATATCTGTGTACAAAATTCCATTCAAACCCAAAGTTATAAAGACGCTAGTGTATTCTAGATTAGTGTAAATGGGAGTGTTGTGCTGCAACTGTAGACAGCGGATGATTTCTGCAGCTCAATTACAGCGAGCTGAGAGCCAAATGAGGTTTGCTTAAAAATGGGATTCCCTTAACAAGCTCCCTCGCTCGCAAATACCTACCTGCAGCGAATTTCGCTGAAACATTGCGAATTTCACCCAACGCTAAGCATCGAAACAGGGCTTCAGGTAAGATACAATCCCTTTTCGGGTAGATAGAACATTGGAAACATTGCGTATTTTATAATTATTAATGAATATGCTAATACTTACTATATTATATTTTATTAACCCTATTCCCATATTCTATGAAAAACTCGAAGAAAGCTGGCATTTTATCATTTTATTTAAGTACATTCGTAGATTGCAAGCATAACATGGTTCACTGTACTACTATTTTCACAATCTTCATCGTTTGTTTGATAACTAGAGAGGTACCTTTTTGTATGGCCGAATATCATCGCAATGTTTATAATATACATAATGACCACTCCACCTCTCACTAGCTCAATGATTACAGTCGTGATATGTATCGAAGCCTCTTTCAGGAGGATCGCGTACAAAGGCAGCTCTTAGCTAAGCGAGAGGTTGATATTAATGGCGCCAGAGGGAGGCCACTAGCCCATTCGCCCCGACAGGTTATTTAGTCGTAACGATTGTTGTGGCCTATTAAGACGGCACGCGTTAAGGGCAACTGCTACGGGTTACGAATAAAAAGGGAGTACATTGAAGTACTTAAGTAAACACCGCGAACAGAGGAGAACAGCTAATAATAAATACTTCTTAAGGATGCCAAGCTTCAAAATGCTTCTAATATATTCAAGGTTATATTTAGCTTTAAAGTTTTTGTGTTCACAGATCGTGCTAGAGTTATGCTATGGCATTACAAGTTTTTCATTAAACTTTGATGTGTCTAGTTTTAAAAGTACAGCCTGGAAGCAGGCTTTTACAAGATTTAAATTATTAGTGCGAGGAAAGATACGTAAATGCGACTAAAGTACTGAAAGGTTACACGATGAAGGAGAGGCTTCAATTTGATTTGACAAAACCAAAAACATACAACCCCCTATATTATCACATACTTGATATTATAAAGTAAACGAGTTAGTACATTGTCGCCTTAAGGCGGGTGTTGTTGAGAAAATCGCTTTCTTAGCATCACTGTAGCGAAAGGTCAGCCCAAAGAGATTCGCCAGAAGAATAATGCTCCCCACAAACACACCGACACTTAAATTATGAGATACAATATGCGATAAAAAGCACGGTAGCTATCCGAATATTATGCTCAACGGTAAAGGACTCGAATATAATGTAGCCACCTCCTTTTTCTGTTTGAAGTGGGGTGAAATATAACTGAAGGCTGAGTACTATTATGTAATGAATTGATCTTAAGATTGATTGTTGTACAAGTCTTAGACAACATGAAGATCTAATAAAGGATATTTTTCTTAATGCGGGGTTACGTAGCCCTAAAGATACAAAACCATAGAACAGCCTCTTAGAGAATATTAATTCAGATGGTGCTAATCGATTTTGGTTCGATGCACGATAGTTACTGATACATTGTTATAGATTATACTCGTACTCGAGATACTTGGTGTAGGCTTGGCCAATTTAAATATTATACATACATATGTATATATACAGGGTGGCGCATTCAAAACGGTCAGTATGGGAAAGTCTGAAACTATAAGAGATACGAAGATTTGTTCTTAGGAACCATGTCACCGATTTTGATAAAAAGAAAAACTGTATTCATACTTTCTTTGAAAAAACAACTGTATCCAGTACGGGAATCGAACCCGGTTGCTTTGAAAAAATAATTTGGCCCTTTTCACTTTTTCTTTTTAAATATCGATTGTGTAGGTCTTAAGCTGTAAATGTCTCTATGAAACATGATGTCGAAAATGAATAAAATGCATTGTTTTCGCATACTTTAGTTTATCATAGTAGGCTTTTTAAGTGACCACCGTTGTTTTCAATACAATATTCAACACGTTTAGGTAACGATCTTACTATTGAAGTTTGTATTTTCATGTGATTATTTTGCGTTACAATTGACTTTATTGCTACTTTTAGGTCTTCAAGGGTGTCATAGCTTGTTTTGTAAAATTCATCCTTAACGTAACCCCACAAGAAATTTTCTAATATGGTTTAACACGTCACTTTAAGTGGACTTTTCAATAGATTGTTAGTTTTTGATTTCTGTAGATAACAAAACCTCCTTAAAAGATTAATGCAATGTTAATGCCACATGATATGGTGTATGTAACAAGTAGGGAAGTACAAAACTACAAACAGCCATAGCGACAATTTTACATGTCTGTTGAATATTGTTACGATGTATGTAAACTACTATGATAAACTAAAGTATGCGAAAACAATGCATTTTATTCATTTTCGACATCATGTTTCATAGAGACATTTACAGCTTAAGACCTACACAATCGATATTTAAAAAGAAAAAGTGAAAAGGGCCAAATTATTTTTTCAAAGCAACCGGGTTCGATTCCCGTACTGGATACAGTTGTTTCTTCAAAGAAAGTATGAATACAGTTTTTCTTTTAATCAAAATCGGTGACATGGTTCCTAAGAACAAATCTTCGTATCTCTTATAGTTTCAGACTTTCCCATACTGACCGTTTTGAATGCGCCACCCTGTATATATATATCTACATAACTTAAAATAAACAATGATCTTTATCGCTAACCAACAACAGCATATACATTTAAAAAGCTTCCACAGAGCAAAAGTACTTAATTCAACCAGCTGAAAGGCAGGCGAATTGCGAAAACAAAGAAGAGCGAACCAGTACTGTCGCGCGCACAAGTTTTATTTTATTTCTCGTAAAAGCCAACGAGCTACATCAAAGTTTATGATGATTTCATCTAAAAAAGCTCGCGGAGGCACGCGGCTTATGGCCTCCAGAGCACTCGCCGGTGGCTGCATTTCCAAACGAGGGAACGGCGAAGTTGGGGCAAAAGTTAGAATAAAGGATTCAAATGCTTAAGCCTCTTTGCTTAGGGGTTGGCTTGGTATTATGAGGTAGAAGTTCATCCACATACACCAATATTCCTCAATTATTTGCACTGTTAACGACAATAGCCGATTCAGTGTTGGTTTGTTTCTTCTGTTCATTACTTTAGGGGATTCACAGAGATTGCTAAGTTTCAGAATAGCTATCGAGGTTGAGATAGCAATTATATGGAATATGGACTACACATTGCTATGTTATAACCCATTATACTCCGTTTACTCGTACTCTTAGTCACGGGAAGAAACTAGCGTTCTATTTTTTATTTATTCTATGTTTGCCCTCATCTTATAATTGCGAGGAAGCAAGAGCGCGTTCCTTTCAGCCCCGTATCAGTAGCCAAGCTACAATAAGCTGCTCGCGATCACAGAGGGCGTTCGCTGTACGCTGCGAGGCGCAGTTTGTATCCTCCGCCGAGGGAGTACGCAATTTCTCGCATCGACTGCAGCCGCATTCTTTATTCTGTTCCTAGAATGTGCCTTTTATTATTGGCGTGGTTCTGTAGGTTTGGTATAAAATAATTCCCTTAAGTTAGTCAGTAACTGTGAATGGATATTAAAATCTACTTACTAGCAGTTAAATGGCTATCTGGTGAAGTATGTTTTCTGAGTGAGAGCTCCACATTAACAAGGGTATTTAACCACTCAAATTTTCGGTTCATATTGGTAAATAAGTCTTTTTATATACTTCTCACCAGGAAGCAACAAAAAAAAAGTAATAAATTTGTTTTAATGCATTGAAATCCATACTATCCCAAACATACATTGTTCTGTTTATCAGACTATTACACCTTGAGTATAGTATACAGAGTTTTGCAATTCCATCTCCGTCTGACCCTCCGTTTCTGCACCATATTCAATTCATCTTAAGGACCCCTAGAAGCAACTGCCTGCGTCCATAAACAGCGGAGGCGCTCCGGATCGGATGCTGGCTCCATAACACTAATTGAAGCTCGGCTTACAGGGCACCCCTTCAAGACCAACGCAACGGTCAATATGACACTCTTAGAAGTAAATCATGCCACGTAGTGGTTTAACTTCTTGGCATGGCGTTGAAAGCTGTTATAAGATTAGAGCAATTGAATCTATTAGGCGATGAACTAGAAACCTGGCACTGAATTTCAATAAAAAAAGGTATGCTAAAGATGATTGAGGAAGAGACGACTCTGTAATTCTGTGCACCCTTTTAGTGAACTAGGAACGAGAGTATACATTTGTACACATACATTCACGTCCTTCAATCCCTTTTAGGGTTGACAGAACCTCGGAAATGTAGTATCTCCTAGCTTAAATTGGTGACAGGTTGCTAGTTCATCGCCTAATTGATTCCATTTTCCCCTAGTCGGCAGCTAGTTAGCATTTTTACGTCCCAGGCTAGCACAAGACAGTATAGTATACATTTGTATGCATTTCTATGTGCTCTAAACAGTTATTGCGAATTATAATAAGTTCTGTAATAGAAGTAAACATAGAAAGGAAGTCTTAGCTAATTCTTGGAATAGTAATAAACAAAAAGACAAACGCGTTTCCGACCATTAACCCTTGCGTGATTGTTAGAGGTTCAGGTGTCCATATCCGCAATTGCGAAGGTAGTAATTCTATGGCCACCTCGGACCCACGTGTTGACCAGATAGTCAGTACTCAATGTGACAGGTGGTAAGCCATGTCGCCATTAAGGGGAACAGGTAGGTTTTCTCGCGATGTTTTCCCCCACCGTAGTACTAATAATATATTATTAATAGCTTATTGCGGTTGCTATATTTTTAAGGGTTTTCTCTGGCTACCCCGCAAGGTATTACAGTCATGATACGAATGTGAATCCCATTCCTAGTCGCAGAGGAGTTAGATAAGTAAGTGGAGAGGTCTCTGGCGGATATTCAATTACTTGGCGGAGGCTGCGCTCACCACGCACTCTCGCTATTTATAGATAGGATGCGTGAAGGTTGCTATGAGTGCGTACAAACATATGTTTAATACTATTGGGGTTGTAATGAAAATAGATTTAGAGTATTTTTGATAGATTTATAGGCTATGGATCAATTTGTAAAATTTTGTAAAAGTCTATTTCTCAAATCGAGAAGAAAAGCAGCTAGTTTAAATTATTTCCCGTCGGAGACTAGCACTTGCCGTAAACTAAACATGATTGTGGAAAGTTTACAAGGTTTTGACCATCTAGATTAGACCATCTGGATTAGAGTAAATGAAAAAATGGACAATGCTTCAAAATATACATACTTTTCCTTCGCGTTAGAAAATTATATATTACAAAATTATTACAAAATTATATAACTTATAATAATAACTAAGTATTGTCTACTCCAACTTTCTATCTACCTCGTTATGTAACTTATTGATATTTTCCACTCACATAACTTTAGTGCCGAGGATTATTATTTATAATGAATTAATTCAAACCGTCTCCGAATACATTAATTATTGAGTTCACGTCCCCCATTTGCATTTTGTCACGTAACATTTCGGCGAAGCCCCGATACACCTATTTACATATTTACGTATATAATGAAGAATCACTAACGAAATATAAATCTCAATCTGCAGTGAAGTAAATGTATGTAAAAAAGAAGATACAATTGAAGAATAACTTGAACAAACAATTGTTTCTAACTAAAACAATAAAATTCCTACTGCTTCTACGCAAGACGAAATTAACAGCGGAGATACCCATTTATATAGTTATTCACGTTCCTGTTTAGTAACGTTTTACGCCAAATCAACAGGAAATCCAACTAGCTACATTCTTACCGAGTGGCAGCCAGCATCTCGAGCCGGATGGCCAGAGATAATTGCGATCTCGATCTAGCAATGTCATTGCAATGAAAGTACGGTTATTTGTATCGAGTTAGAGCCGAGATGGGCAATCAGGGGCCATTAGAGATATTGCGACAGGAATGGAGTGAGCTACTGTGGCGAATGGCCGGTAACTAAGTCTGCAGTCTCCACTATGGACAGCAATCAATATTATACGTGCGTAATCTGAGAGAGAGGCTTGAGCGACTGGTTGAGAAAATTATTTCATACAAAACTCAAAGGTTATAAAGACTAAGAAGAATAGTTAATGTTATCTTTTTTTTCGTATGTAAAATATTGTATCTAATTGATGTAAATGCATCAATAAAGATGATATTATTACTATTATCTTTCTTGAATAGTAATCTAATTTATCTAAGCTATGGTACTATCCCTTAACGTTGAGAGAATAAAACATTAACTACAATGTAACCAAAGGTTGTTCACTACGTTGTAAGAGGCAACTGGAAGACTAGGGATTTTACCTGCCCGATTTAAGGACATACTCGTATATTGCCCAATATTTCAAAAATTCTAACTACAAAAAAATATGAAACCGCAACATTGGATAACGGATCTAAGAAACAACAGAAGTATGTATGCATGCATGTACGTATGTTGAAGAATACGATCATAGTATTACACATACATTCTACACCAACACACTGACAGCTATCTACAGAGACATTCGTATAACAACAAGTCACTACTTCATAATAGAGTTATTAGAAGCGGCTTCTGCATCTCGATCGGAATCCAGTCCATTGGAAAGTGCGAGGTGGGCAGCCATTGTTCGGGGCCTGGTTCGAATGTTGCTCAATCGGAGCCTCATTGAGAGTGAAAGTGCGAGTGCACGGTTGCGCAACCAGCTGATTCATGACCCCTGCCTTAAGGTTGGCCGCACCAAACTCGTTTGTTTAAGTGTATTTGCATATGCTTATGTAATGTTGGTAAACTGACATTATCACCTAATCCGCGATGATTGAGGAAACGTTCTGTTTGACAAACTCTTACTTATGTACATATTGTGTGTACATTCTTGTAAACATATAGAACTAGCACATTTATTTGGTTTAGTTATTATATTTTGTACATGGTACAGTGATAATACTAGAGCAGTTAGAATCGCTAATTATCTTGATACTATACCTACATATGTGTTAGAACCTTCTAAGTTATATCTCTTTTAAAAACAAAGGTCCTCCCCTGAATATCAAGTCGGAGTGTCGGCCATTGAGGTCCCGAAATAGCCACCGATTATTAAGCAGGGCCCGGGTGATCAGCATGCGGGGCGCGTCCTCCGCGGCCCTCCTCGTACCTCCCGAATCCTTTCTCTAATTTGGATTCGCAATGTCAAAAGGCCATTTCAAAGCCTCCTTAAAAGTGGTGGCGGTAGATTGGATTACCTCGATATGGGTGTACTTGAAATGAAGCAAAATATTATATTTAAACGTGTTATACCTGTTGTATTATATTAAAGGACCCAAGCCAGTCAGATGTCAATAGAGGTTACCTAGCTTAGCGTTCTTGCTGGCATATTATATAGTTATATTCGTATAAAGAGTTAAGTGGAAAAATCCTTTGGTTGACGTCGACTTCACGAAATGAGAGTAATGACATCTCTAATCATCATTTAATCTCATCTGCCTCCATTAAGTTATTTTCGTCGCACCCAAATTGCTTGTGATGCTGATCAAAGCACTTCACAATATGGCTGTAGTATATTCCGAAAACTAATTGATTGAGTAATTTAATACAGTTTTAAGATGAATCTACTCACTATAACTATGGTGTGGTTCAGATTATTTTAGTAAGATGGAGCAAGGAGTTCACAAATTTAAATATCGGGATAATTTAGTGTGCAAACAGACCTGCTTCTTGAAACAGATACCTCATAGTCTACGGTTGAGTACGGCAACATGACTAATCCACCACCTAACAAGCTGTAATATAATTTCAATTGCGTGATTCATAATGGGCATTCAATATTTTCTTAAAATCAAGTAAGGTAAGTAAGGTTGCATTTTTATTAACCTCTTTTTAAAAAAAAAAAATTCAAATGTATTTATTGAATCCTCTTAAGTTTAATATCGATGATAAATAATTTTATAACCGTGTCATAAAAAAGCAAGTCAGAGCCTACACAAGAATAAATCCCGTCTTACTGGATGAAGTGGTACTTAAAATTCAGAACACCTAGGCGTAATCCCTGGAGGTAGTGATCATTCTAGATTCTAGGGCATTCGCGCAGCCTAGGCTTCAGATATCAATGTCATTAGCGCTTCAATATTACTATCACGTTTCAAGTAATATCAGCACCACAGATTCAATAATGATATAGCCAGATTTAATAATTAGTGAGGGAAAACAGCGTAAAAATCGAACTATTACCCGTATATGGCTCAAAACCTGCCCTGTTTGAAAGATATTTAGTAAATTTAAAAATGATCATTTAGGACTATTCCGAACTAGTTATTCCGAAAGAGTTGGCTGTGGATTGTGAAGCGTATGAAATCGCAAGTAAGCTTAACACTAATCTAGATTATCTGCATAGAAATGGCCAAATAAAGTAATTATTTTCGGCTGCTTTGAGAACAATTAACATTTACAGTTGCCTTGGCAAGGCTTAACCGAATTAAGCCCAAGTCACCTTTGCGAAAGGTGATCGACTCTGCGATGTCAACAAGCTGTCAAATGAAAGTTACGTCAACTTACGCGTTATTTGACATTTGACTTTGCCCGCCTTTTTAAAAAGGGCGACTTGACCTTACTATGGGATGGTTACGAATGTGAACTTTCATTTATGTGTCGATGTGTGACCTTTTAACGCTTTTCGTAGAAAATATGCTTCTTGAAACCAATTTACATTGTAATTATTGTGTATGCCAACACGATAAAGGTCACAAACTATTAAGTACCTAAAAAAATATCCCTTTTTTAATATTAAAGTAAATATTATAGATCAAGGATAAGCCCATTAAAATTATCTCCATTTGAATTAATTTGCAAAACAGTGACCAGGATTGAGTGACGATAATGAGTGAGTGTGTAATAAATTTTTGAGAGTTATCTAATATCTCTTTGGGAATTATGGATACATTTAGAAATTACGAACTTAGTACATTGTTCGACTGGACTACATACTAAGTTAAGTAACAGTGAAATCAGCTGTGTCAGAGGCGACCTCGGCCACTGAGCCATTGCCAGAGCAAAAAGGCTTCAGCAAAAAGTTCACCAACTCTAATTGCAACCTTTTTGCAATACTTGCAAGTTCACTCGACTGACTCATAGGACGTTGAAGGATTTATTCACTTACTTTTAAGAGTATACTGAATACTCGATTCTATGCTATCATAAAGAATTATTGGTAAACAGTGGCCCGCAGAGATCAATGTAAATCAGTCGTCTGACATCCTAGCAACTAAGTGTAACATATACACTCATAACGAGCTTTATAACTTTACATGGTAGTGAGAGGTATGCGGTTTATGAACACACTGAACTCACTTTTCACCAGATAGGCAACACGCAATGTGACATGTTAATATATTAGAATAGCTGTCACCTTTATTATATATTAGGGCCATAACAAACATAGAACAATTTTAAGGGAACCGAATAGATATTAGATATTTTCGTGTTTCCGACGTTATTTCGAAGATTTGTATTACTGATTTTTATAATCCCAAAATGGTCGTAAAGCGTATGTATTTTTCTATAATATTCCTTAATATTCATCAGTTATGTAAGTAGGCCACAATAAACATACCAATGACAAGTTATTATCTGTGTACACTAAATAATTGACCTTTATTAAGCATACGAGATACGGCCGCCGTTACTTGGCACTTCAATCAAAAGAATCGTTTACAAAATGCGGTTCAGCCGATAATGGGCACTTAAACACCTACATAAATGAGTATGAATGTCGTGAAACCTACGTTTTGAAACGTAAGGTCGCGCAGATGTAGACAATGAGGTTTAACCAGGCAGAGGCTTAAATCACTGCTTCCTGCCATTATTGTTATGAAGTGATGGAATACCTACTTTGCATAATATTTTGTAAATTTTGCCTACATACTTTTTGTAATTTTTGGTGAAGTTTAAAAACTACGACTTTCCTGATTAGCGTCTGTACACCCCTATAGTAAAGATAAAGTGACTGAGGGAATATTGATTCCAAAGTTTTGTTTGCTTCGAATGGTAATTGTTGCTTTGCAGTCACCTCAATAAAATATTCAACATCTAAAAGGCAAATAAACAAATTTATTCAATCTTAATCTATTGAATTATAAATTCAACGTTCGTTATTGTATATCTCAGTTGCCTAGGTAAATTAGAACATTAAAACTAGTACTAGTTAACTAAAACCTATAAGGAGAAACCTGCTTAGTTACATAAAAAATAATACTGGCAACCTGAACTAGTTTTTTTTACATTCCTGGCATAATTGACAAGTGAAGGACCTCAGAACACGTTGATTATGCCCGTACATGGCCACAATTTATGCGAGCGAAACCGCGAAATTATCATAGTGCTTGTCACGTAGTGCCATGCCCTAACGAACGTGTGGGCTGAACCTCTCCATCGCTTGGCAGAATGGCGAGTGTCCTTTGCGTCGGTTGTGAAATAAAATAAGCTGCGTGTGAATGTTTGTCTTAACTAGTTACCGCCATTTGTTTTAGGCACTATTTAGGTAAATAGAATAATATGAATATACATAGCTACATACATACGCTTGCATACTACATACACCAACTAAAGAATGAATTAACTTCGGTGATCTCATGAGAGATAGCACATCAGTGTGACTACATTATTTTCATTATTAATACTCTGATAATTTACGTTTTCATTTACGTGGCACTTAAGCCTTAATGAAACACTTAGTTCGTTATGCTATAGATTAATGAGTGTTGTGCGAATCGAAATGGTTAATTATGCTATGAGCGCTCTAACTTAGAATGAAGGAAGCGTGTAGGACGTCATGCACCTTCCAAGTAAAGCATTACAACTCCCATTACACGGTGCCGTGTCAAATGGAGCCCGACGTGTGGGTATCGCGAGACGGCGCACTAACAACTATGTGTCGGCTGGACGTGTGAGGGCACCCTTGTTTAACGAGTTGACATTTTGGCTGAATGGCGACTACCCGTTGCTGTTGGTTTAATAAAATCAGATTAGGTTTCACGGCTTTTTGACGTGACAGGGAATTTGATCTGCCTATTTCTAGGAGTCGACATGTTTTGTCTATTTCTAGGAATAGGTTAATACAAACACAATAGACTCATGGCTTTCTATTGCTTTTGGGGTGGACATAAATTCGCACACATAATAATTACAGTTTTGAACATTACGTCGGGGTTATTATATCACATTGGTGAAGGACTGAGAATATATAATGTTAGTGACGAACTGCTAACCCGTTACCGATTCTCCTTACCTATAGATTTCATTTAATCTAGTAACTCATTCGCCTCTTACGATACAAACCGAGAAATAGCAGTAGATTTTCGATATATTCTTGTCTTTGCTTTGCTCAAAACACACATATTTTATTCCACCTTCTAGTACCTTGGATGCCGTACCTTAGGTGTGATTTTCCCTTTTCATCTCGTATCAGCGTGTGTCGTGTGCCCCAGACAGTGCTTAGACCCTGGACCAGCTCCATGCATTATTCATGCAGCCTCACTGCTCGCGATGGCTCCTTGATAAGCCACAAAAACTGATTCTTTATTTATGTCTGCCAACGTGAGACCATGTCAACGACGTATTGGCTTTTTAACATTCTTATTCTGTGAAGCTGTATTTTCTCACATACTATTACGTGTGTCGCAACATTGTATCAGACTTGGTTACTGGTTTCTTACGTTGGAGATATCTTTAAAGGTGCACGGGATAAGGTGAAGTCTAAAGGTTTGTTTTTTATCTTTAGTAGTAATAAAAGGGTTAATTTTGTAATTAGTAATAATAAGTACCCCGTAAAGTTAAATGATGCGTAATTACTTTACAACATTTTATAGGTCTAATCCAAAATGGTGGATAAAACTTCGATGCTTAAATTATTTCAGAAAGTTTAATTTGTACTGGCGCATTCGTAAGTAGAGTTCATTACGTTAATTATTCCAGAATACCGCGTATTAAGTGTATTAATCTCAGTCGTTTCTTAGGCAAGTTAAGCAAAAAGATATCTGCTAACTTTGAGCACAGACTCAAAATGAAATTATTAGGCTTGATTATCTTTTTGTGACTAGTAGGTAAGTAGTATTGGGAGTAAGCAACAAATTATTCAAAACAGACACTAGTTTAAACGTAATTTGTAACTGAATTAGGTCATCTGATAACTAGTTACTCTTTGGTCGTCCATTTCGAATGTATTTTATTATTAGTGAGTGCGTTTATCAACACTTATCACTTTTTAATTCAGTCGCTCGATAAACACTTTGATAAATAAATATTTGAAGGACACGATCGCTACAGGACGCCAGGCATCAGATTCAGATTAACTAGAACTCTCACATTGCTTTTCATACACACAACTCACGACCCTCTATCTCATTAGGGGTGGGCAGAACCTGAGAACAATTTTTCTTCGTCACCTTGAACTTTATCTATATTATTAGGGTTGTGATGGCTAACGATGGATGGATAACTAGTACTAACATCAACATGATCTCTGGCTTAGTTAGTTGGTTTGATTGTAAGGAGCAGCACAATCACGATGATCACCCAAGCATCCCATCAATTTAATGCCGGATTATGTAAAAACACTCCTTTATTATGTACAACATATCTATTGCGACCATAACCCCAGAGCAGTCACAGGTAAGGGCACATTAAATACTATCTCCATCATTTTGGGAGTATCTCATCAACATTTTAAATAATTAATGGTGTCCCATGTCACCTGTTACATAAATGGTGGGTTTACTCTGCGGGTTGGCACAGTAATAATGCTATGTATTACTTAACCTCGTTGGCCATTTGTTCTGACCACTGCATCGCCACTCAATGGGCCAGTACCGGGCGATGCGAGGGCATACGCAGTCCGCAAGAGGCTTTTAAGGAGATTAAACCTCGCGGCTGAGCGATGTGCTCGCACAGGCGGACTCATCGAGATTAGATCCTATTTCTTACGAATGATTGGTTTCATTTTACCATGCCTATGTTGAGAGTCTTAACAAGAATTTCTAGGTAGTGAAAGGCTTGAGTGTGTGTCGTAATTCAACATGTGAAAATATATACTAATATTATGATAAAGTCGAATGATAACTATTAAGATGTATCGTATGAACGTAACTACAACTAAAACTTTTCCCGAAGCATTGGGTATGATGACAAAATGATAGTAATTCAATAAAGATAGTTTCTTGGTACTTTCTAATAACAGATTATTTGTTGTTACTTGATAGTTTCCAAAGGCCATATTGTTGTAACTATTTGTATATCTTATTGGATTTCTTGTAATCATTTCATGTCTTCTAGCCAATAGATAATATTATGACCGTATCATGAATATTGCGCAAACATCCAATTTGAAATTCATATGAAATAAATAATTGTTATTAATTATCATAATGGGTTATGTCACAGCGATTGTGAGGCATTTTGAGTCATCTTGAGGTAAAGTAGGTGTACAAAGTACATAAGTACACATAGATTATCTCTTTGTTATGTCAACGATTGCAATAGCTACTTACACCTACTATTACACATTAGTAATTCTTATTACATTAACAAACGTCATGGAGACTACTGATGTATCTTAACTTCAATCCAATGGTGGTTAATTCATATGATTTATCTTTAAACATAATCATATAATCGAGTTCTTTAAGACTAAAAAATATGTACATTTGCGAAAGGAGTATGTGTGAAAAAGATCTACTTAAATAAAAATAAAATTTGGTATTACAATTCCACACTGTGATTGAATTACAATATTTTTTTTTAAAGTTTTCCTCAAAAGGCTAATAAAATATTTTACCATGTCGAGCAATATCAATATAACCAATAAGAGAATAGTGTGTGTAATCATTAATTACGCGGCAATTTCCCACGAGTTGATAAGTATGACGAAAACCTGTTTTAAATGCATTGCAAAAGGCATAGGAAATCGCACACATCCGTTCCCATTCGATAAATAAACTTGTACTTGCCGAGAAAAAAAGCTACAACGACTTGCCTTACTAGAAACTGAAACATAACCAATACAATTAAAAAAATAGCTTACCTTTCTGAATACCGCGCGTAAACTCTATGAATATAACTAAAATAACACTAATCCAATCACTCAAATGTTTTATGAACACAATTGTTGAACTACAATCACATTATAGACACAACATCATTCAAAACACCGTGGTCAGAAAATTTGTAAAAACAAGGTAGGCTTTACGTAAATAACGATTTTTGTTAACAATTTGAGCGCGGCTGCCTCTCGCGAACAACGAAACCGAACTGACTGTATGAATGTTGGTTGAATTGAACGTTTGACAGATCCATTCTAAACTCCGCCATTCAAGATGTCAACAACCTTTAGCTCTTGGAAAATGTCTAGAAAACTCAACTTTAACTGCGGACAATAAGATTGAAAATAAACTGGCAATTACAGTTGTGATAAGGCTAGCCGTGTCGATAGTTAGCTCGGTCTAGAATTGCCAGAAAGGAACGGATGTAGTTTTTTTACGAGGAGCGAACGGGATAGAAAGTTTAATTGAAACGACAATTTCAAGTTTGATTCGATTTTGTTTAGACACCAGATTACTTACAAGCGGAGTTATTTTATTTTCCGAGACATTCAGTTATTTTTAATAAATATAATATTTATTGCTGCATGTAATTTACTTTGTGCTAATATGAAATATTATGCAGATTTAGAAATATACATATATGTATCGAATACGTATGTAGTTTAATTTGTAATACTTATGCCATCTTCAGTGAAGCAACAAGATGTACCGTGTTTGATATTTCCTATTTTTGTATCTTTTTATTCCGTTCATAGAAAATTAATATTTTTTAAAGTCACGTTTGTTTTGTTAAAAGGGGCAGACAAACTAAACGGTGTCGAAGAAGCTTTCGTGATAATATTTTGTTCATTGTTTTAAATAATAATAATTCATAAATAGCAGGTGTAATATTTTAGATAGGTACTTAATATTATGTAAAAATATTTAGTTATAATTCGGATTATAGTTATAAATTCGACGTAGCTCAGTTGTTTAGGGCTTAATTCTGTATCAGTGGGTACAGGGTTCAAATCCCACTTAAACATGTACTTACTAATGGTAATGAAGTTTCATGAATTTCTATGTACATTTTCGTAATAAAAATACATTTACGAAATGCGTCGAGTACTACGGTGAGGGAAAACGTCGTAAGAAACCTACCTGTCCAGGAACAGGTAATAATAAGTGCTTGTAAATGGCGAAATGGCTTATCAGCTATGACATTGAGTACTGACTATCTAATTTACACGTGGGTTCGAGGTGGCCATAGAATTACTACCATCGCAATTGAGGAGATGGGAACCTGAACCTCTGACTACCCCGCAGGGGTTAATGGTCGTGAACGCGTTTGTCTTTTGTTTTGTCTTATAATTCAATAAATGGTTTAAATAAAAATGCTACAAAACAGCATAAGTTACATTGAGGCTCCTATTTCGTAGTTTAGTGTTTTTGCGCCAAGGACATCGCAATGAGGTTGCAAAAAGCCCAACCTCGTTTCGCACGAGGCAGTGTTGTTGGCTTTTTTGAGCCCCTGCTCACTCCTGTGTTTGCTGAAACAGTTTTTCTTTGGCTGAAAGGAGAGCACTTCGTTGCTTTGATGGAATAAAAATACTTGGTTCAGGAGTTCCTTACGCGTACTTTATTCTGTTCATATAATCATTATTACGCTTAGTAAAATATAAAACGGGGTAGACATAAGCTACAGTGACACCGTCACTATAATGTTGGGTCTTTTTAATGAAGGGTGACTTAATGATTTAATATTTTATAAAAAACACAATGACAAAGGTACAGTTCTATCTGCCACTGGCAAAAGATAAAATTGCGATCTTTAAACATTGCTAGTCCAACGTTGAGTGATGAAGTCGGTATTCTTGGAGGAGCAAGTTTTTAATTAAACTGAGGATTGGGTGGACGGAGGAATATCGACCTCTCGCTGCCAACTGCTAAGCGAGTGATAACAGAAGGAAAGAAGAAAGATAAACCTTTAATCACTAACTAAATTAATTATATCATTAAAATTACCTGTACAGGCATGCTTATAAGTATTCTTATATACTTAACATATAGCATACATACACATAACGCCTCATTCCCTGTAGAGGGGTAGGCAGAGATCACGGATCCCCATTTGTCCCGATCCGGACAGACCACTTTCGCTTCATTGACACTCATACATCTTTTCATTCACACTCGGCGGTTATAATTGCTCCTAATGTCACCTTTTTTCCATATAGCGTCTATCTGACTGTTATTTAACATATAGCATCTCTACAATATAACTATGATGCAGTAAAAGGTTCATTGGATGAAGCTAAACTAAATTGTTATGCGGTGTGTCCCTGGTAGTCTTTTGACGTAAATATGATGCTACTGATCGCCTTTCTGCTAGGTGAGCCGTAGGAAGTCACTCAGGGATAAGAGTTAAATGCATATGCTTTGTGGAATATCTCAAAAAGTAAAGTAATTTGTGATATAGTTTGCACGTAGTAATTACAGGAAATGGACACATCTATTTCTGTGTCCGCCGAGAGTAAATGGTCGTGAATGTTTTTATCTGTTATCATATAATTTGAATGTAACAGAATTGTCTTCTTTGTATCTTCCCTCAAACGATGTACATGATGAGTTCCACTTTGTTGGTTAGCATCCACCACACCGCTGTTCTCCCCTGCCTAGGCGCTCAGGAGCTGTCGCCGTCACAGAGTACATTACAAGCGAATGGCGGAGAATTCTCCAAAGGAATCGGATGCAAATTATTTACTAACACTCCGAGGAATGCCTCTGCTAACATTGTTTGTGCTAACTCTGAAAGCCTCTTCATTGTACAAATATATCGGCTAGAGTCCTAGAGGGGATGGATAGTTTTAATGATTGCTTTGGGCTTTACTTGTAGAGAAAGATTAGTTTTTGCTGCCTTGGATGTATAACACAAGCAAATATACAAGACATTGATTGTTAGATGAATTGTTATCAAGTAAATGTATGCCCGAGTTTCTGTATATTCAGAATGGCATCAGTGATAAAAGACAAACGCGTTCACAACCGTTGAACCCTTGCAGGGTAGTCATCGATTCAGGTTTCCATCTCTGCAATCGTGACGGTAGCAATTCTATGGCCACCTCGAACCCACGTGTTGACTGGATAGTCAGTACTCAATGTGATAGGTGGTACGCACTAACTTTTACCTGTTCGGAAAACAGGTAGGTTTCCTCATGCTGTTTTACCTCACCATAGTATTCGGTGCATTTCTACGGTGAGTGAAAACATCGTGAGGAAACCTACCTGTTCTACGAACAGGTAATAATGGCATTAGTGGTTATGAGTATATGCAGCTGGTTGACAAAAATGATGTCACACAAACAATAATTGTTATTGATGGATACTTGACACCGCATTGAAGATGTCACTTTGTGGTGAAGAGCGAGTTGCGGTGCCCGGCTGAATGAGGTGGGATCAATGTCAAATGTATTGAGTTGCAATAACAGGTACTGGCCTCTTAGAATGTAAACAACTTGCAGACGACTCGACTATATAATACTTGGATTTGTGGTTGTGGTTTGGTGTTGGAGATTAAGAAGTAAGAAAACAAATATTGGTAATGCTGGTTATCTTAACATCATAGAGTTACCTTCCTTTTACCACGGTTAAAGCATTTAAAAGAAATACGGAGTGTTGCCTGTCTATTAAAACTCTTGTTACATTTTCATTACATAAGTGAAGTGGGCAGCTGATTGTGTCGCAATTAACTCAAAGAGCTCGCTATCAATGGCGGGGGTAAAAGCTGCGCAACGTCAAAAACAGCTGATAATTATGACGGAATTCGCTGACATTTGAACTGCCCTATATGCCAAACAGTTACGCAGGTGTTCACAGCAATTGTAGGGCTATTTTGGGAATGCTTTGTGCTGTGGTGGAGCACGATAAAATGATAGAATTAGGTTCTGGAGCAGGTGTAACTTAGTATTTAATGTGAGGAACTATTAAAACATCATGAAAATACATTTGATTAGAGTTAGTGATAAATATCATTTGTCAGAATCTAGTGAAACTTATACAGATCAAATTGGAGAAATTCTATTCAAGGCGGGGTTAAGAGCAGAAGAGCATGTATGAGAAGGTTAATGGGTGTGAGTCAAGCAAGAGAGATTTGAAAGCACTGTTCCAGGTGGCAATCGATAGATGTTTGGTCTCCCTTGTTGAGGACGTAGAGGTGTGAATATATGTGTATGTGTGTTACATGTAGTTGTAGTTTTGTCACCATTTACTACTTAATAAATTCGGAGAAATACACACAGTAGGTTTGCGATTTAGTGTAAATAACTGCCAAGTGTCACGCGTTTCCAGTGGGTAGGCACAGTTAACAGTGTCACTGCCACCTCACGCGTGGGCCACGGGAATATCCGGCCTCCTGCTACGCACTATTCTGAGGTTGCACTATTAAGTATATTTATTTGCCATGTCGAATACATTTTATCAACGCAGAAATTTTTGACTGCTATGTAAAAAATGAGTTATGGGTTTTGAAAGAAGTGTCCCGTGCTAGCTGTAACATAAAAAGAATTCTAACTAGCTGCCGTTCTGCGCGGAGGCGTCTTAGGGACGATTAAGAGACTAAGGGGTCAATTGAATAAATTAGGCAATGGGTTAGCAACCTGTTGACAATATTCCATATTGTCATCAAAACCCTAATATTTATGATAATAAACAGTTTCCGTACCGTTCTGAGCACCCCAAACAAAAGAGATGTGATGTGATGGACGTGAATGTATATGTATGCATGTACGTTAAAGAAGTATATAATCAGAAGTATAAAATAACTGTTTAAAGCAAAATTTTATTTGGGATAGAAAAGTAATAGAAGCAGTATAAAAAGTATAGTCACATGTGAAATATTTGTTATTTGTACTCCTGTTTCCGCCCACGAGCTATTATGTACAAATAGATGTGTTTTGCTGCCTACGTGGATTCAGTGTCTGTCAAAGGAGAACAATAATAATATATTTTATTGTTATACATGTATATTAATCAAGATTGAAGAGGGTTAATACTAAAAAATAGTTACATGGAATGTCTTCTGTATTTGGCTATTATCAGTTCCAAGATGAAAACGGCAATAGAGAGCAGGCACCCGAGGGCCCACGAGTAGAACAGCCCCCCGATCTGCAGCCACGTGATGGTGCAGCCGTCCCGGCAGCTCTGGCTGTCCGCCAGGGCGTTGTTGGTCACGATGCCGGCCTTGTGCACGACGGTGGTGCCGATGGCCTCCAAGTAGAGCCGGTCGCAGATGCCCGCCTCGTACAGGCGCCTCAGGATCCTCTGGAACGGCCTCACCACGGGCCCCTCCTGCCGCAGAAGTATCTGGTGGTACACGACCAGGAGGTTCTCCTTGGCCGCCATCACCCTGGCCTCGTCGTTGACTGAGGTCACCGTTTGGAAGTGCATGTAGAAGGCGTCCAGCACCACGGTTACGCCGTTCGCTGACAACACCTTCTCTGAGCAGCTGGTGAAAGTCTCGCAGTGCACAGACTTGGAAGCGAATTTCAGGTAAGTGGAGTCGTTGTTGAAGTATTTCGCCTCCTTGTGCAAGTACGGCGTCCTGCCAGAAGTCATCACGTCTTCGTTAGTGAGGAGCAAGGGCACTGCGTCTTGGATGGTCAAGAACGAGTACAGTTGGATCCCCACGTACGCCGACAAGTGTATGGTCAGCAACAAGAACCCCGCGTCCAATAGTTTTTGTTTCGTTGACCTTGCATCGCGCAACGAGCAGCCTCCGAGCAAACAGCCCCACGAATACAGACATGAATCGTAAAAGCCGAGGCCTCTCCTGGTTCTTCTCCTTATAAGGTAGCTCACGGCGTTGTGACATCCGTAAAATAAGAGGAAGAAAACAACTCCCCGTATCTTGGGCAGCAGTATTATCCAATCTCGGTCGTCGCGTTTCACCTGGTAAATCCAAAAGACAGATTGTCGATTGTACAACCCCCCAAAGGCGATCCTGTCGTTCGCCAATCGGTAAAACCCTCCGACGCATACGTCCAGACTACCGTTTATTATTAAATTGACGTAATCCATGACTATGTATGGATTTTTTTCTTCTTTGTGAACGTAAAAGAGTTTGAGGCTAAAATTCAAATGTTTCGCTACGATCCTCACTATTTCCATGTCTGATCCAGACGCATTATCCAAGGGTGTCATGTCAGGTAATCTGCCAGGAATGTTGGCGAGAGGGGAGAAGGCAGCTACGCCTATCTTTTGCGGACACTTTTTGAAATCCTTCGGTGTTTTGTCATGAAAAGCAACTTTCTTTTCCCACAAACCATGCTTGCAGGAATTGATGATTGTAGGGGTAACGTGTACTCTTACATTACATTCTATTGGATCCATATCTGGAAAGTATGCTACTATATCATATTGATCTTCCCCATTCCTAAGAATGAACAGAATGTCAACGCTTACAGTTTCACGACTCACTTCTTGAAGCTCTGCCTTGCATTGGTCATAAGACAAGTTGGCAGCTATTGCGATATGCTTCACTTCAGGATGAGCACTGAATTTGCCACTGAGCTTGATTAAATCATCGCAGTCATCAATGGTTGATAGAGTTATAAATCCATTTGTGTACAAATTAGACAGGTCTTGAACATTTACAACTTGAGGTAAATTAAATCTTTGCATAACTTTAAATATAAGTTCCCTTGTATACCTGAATGCGTTTGCATTGGAACTAGTTTCATCCACTATTAGATAAGTAGGTTTGTGAATGTCTATGTTTTTCGTTAGATCACTGAGGCAATCCTTCAAAATGCTATAGTTATGTTGCATAAAAATATCGCTATTTAATGTGATAGGTGATGCAGTTATACAATAATTTTCAATGGACATAAACACTACAAATATTTTTAACAATATTATACTTTGATGCATAGTTACTGTTATGGAAAACAAAACTTTATAATAATTTAGTCACAATATTATGATATGAGAACAATAACAACACGGGCCCTCCTCTTCAAACTGTCAAGCAGAATGTGTTTTGTCAGCTTTATGCATAAGAGACAGAAATTAAAAAGAACCAAGTAAACATTTTGAATAATAGCTCCACCTAATGGATTTTATTGAAGAACAAAGTGAAACATTTTAGTGCGAATGGATGCATTAATCCTAATGCCGAGACGAAATCTAAATTATAGTACGATAAACGCCATAACATCAAAACCACTAATTTTCCTCTAGTAGCTTCAAGGTAATTGTAGGTTTACTAAATTTCCTTTCAAACTCTCATTTTACTGCAAATATATAAGTAGATAAAATCGATTTGAATGTTCTTATGATGTCTTCACGGGGCATTAAATAGACATTTTGAGTGATATGTTAGGTTCTATCGTTTATTTTATAGTTATTAAAGGTCAATAAGGGTACGATACTTTAATAATGAAAATACACATTCAACAAAAAATATTTATTTACAACAATAAATTACAGTTGATGTGGTATAAGTACAAAAGCTCTTTACAAATTAAGGTTTTTCCTGGCTAATGCAGATGATAAATAGTCTACATTGTAATAATCAAAAAATGGAAAGAGGATTTTCTACTTCTATTAACACATTTCGGAAGATTGTTGTAAAATGATTGTAGTGATTTAGAGAGGCATATTAAAAATATTTAATAGAACTCAGAGATTCGCAATAAGCAATAACAATGTACAATATATTAAAAAAATACAAAATTGACTAGAACATTCGTATCACTTATTAAAATACCTATAATAAACGTGAACAACAAAACGAGACTTAAGATTGAAAATAGGTACGTCTTAAGTTTTAGATAGATCTCGTGGAGATAGGAGTGGAGTAGGATGTAGTGGTCTCGAGGCGCAAATGCCTATATTAGATGTACCGAGTACATGATGTTTCATTACGTCTGAATAGCTTCGTTCTTAAAGTAAACGTTCTACCAATACTTTACTGTTAAAGTTGATTCCTATTATTGTGTTAATCTTGTGATCCCACATGAAACTATAGGAATACTTTACGTAAAATCAAATTATTCATCAAGTGACAAAAGTCACAACTTTCAATTATTTATAGACTTGAAACCTGAATAAATTTCATAGATGAGTTTCTGAGGTGGACCAATCAAGATGAAGTCTCTGCTTTAGCTGCCACGGTCCCCCTTATTCCTCCTTGTCGCCCCAGATGCTGTCGACGTCCCCGTTGGCGCTGTCGGGGCCCTTGAAGAGGCGCTTGAAGGCGGGCATCTTGTACACGTAGTTGGAGATGAGGGCGCCGGCGCACGCGCCCACCCAGTACACGGCGATGTGCTCGAGCAGCGTGTGCCCTCGGCAGCCGAACTTGAGCGCCGTGGCCAGCGCCGGGTTGTAGTACCCGCCCGTGTAGTCGAACGCTGCAACAGACCACTCATGTCAGCATCGCCATACTCCACTCACACAAAACTTCTCGTCTACAAGTCGTTTTTGATCTCAATATTGCTATTGAACCAAAAAAGGGTCTTGAGATTCTGACTAACATAGTCTCATATGTAGAGGATAATATAATATGTGTACACATTCATCATCTTTATTGATTAGTTATACAACAGCTAGTCTATGATTTAATTAAAAGCATCTTTAGTAAGTCATTCTCATACCAATCACATTACAAATCTGTGAAATTTTATTTCCAATCTGTAAAATAAATCTCTGGCATTGAAATCGTGATTTATTTATAGATTGTAGGAAAACGTATTCTGCCGTCACGATTTGTATTCGTTTTAAGAGGAATAGAATAGTTAGACATTGAAGTTAATAAACACATATGTTATGTTAACAAAGCATTCGACTACAGCACTACGGTTATGTGCAGCGGAGGCGTCACCTTTTCCGAGATGGATTTTGCAAAAGACCGAAACGCTCAAGTCGGTATCGTCAACGGATTCTTGGTAGCGGTACACGAATACCTTGTGTTTAGTTAGCACTCCTGCAACAGGGAGCCACCGGTCAGTCAACGCACACACGATCGGAACAATCAGTCGGCAGAACTTAAAATAGACTAGCATTGAGACACACTCTTAGGGATACATTAGAAGACACGGCTGTGTTGCAGGAGTACAACAGACACGAATTATCAATTAAGAAATATGCAATGTTCACTGAATCAAAAGCTCAAATTATGTCAAGAAATTATGTTCTCATGTAATTTTAATGTCATCGTTGCGATTATAAAATTTATTTTATGTTTTTTCTCAGCAATATACTGAATAAAACAATCTTAAATGAAGCGTACTCACCAGCAACGACGAGCGAGGTGGCGGTGAAGGCGTCGATGGCGTTGGCGTAGCGCGGGTTGAGGTCGCCCAGCACCCTGGTGCTCAGCCGGCAGAGGCACGTGCCCACGCCCTCCACCAGCGCCCCGTACAGCGCCGGCACCTGCACACGCCACACCCCATCACATCAGTATTACATCACAACAGCTATTGACAATGTGGGTACAAGCAAACAAGTCACATTATTCTATCAACTGAATTCGATATGATAGTTTAAGTGAGATGATCATGATATAAAATGTATTTTGTCCCCTTTGTGACTCTAGTACTGTGATCTATGTGAGAAGACAGACCTGTCTGAAAAAGGGTGTTGATGTTGCATCATTTGCACTCAGGCTAGAGCACGGGCCCTAGCTGAGTTGGATGATGCACAGATGATCACCAATGTTACGTGTGATAAGCGTTCACCTGCAGGTCGGCCATGCAGCGCTCGGTGACCTTGTCCTTGTGCGCGTCGATGATCTCCAGCGCCCAGTAGAGCTGCACGTACTTGTAGACGGCCAGCCCCCCGCCCAGCTGCGCCCACGTCTTCAGCAGCGCCACGCGGACGTCGTGCTTGCCTAAGGACAACAACAGACATGCACTTCACGATCTACTTCTTGAGTCATAGGTTCATGTGTATATGACACATCGAACTCACTTTTCTGTGGACAGATTAGTGGTTCACAAATCTCGATCTCTCTCGATCCGGGCATTATTATACTCGTATTCTAATAATATATTATTTCTTTAGATTTTTCACCTGTTAATGTTTTTGTATTTTGTTTTGTAGCCGATTCAGTGATGTTCATTAAAAAGATTTAAATACATGATCAAGAAACACGATCACTTCCAGTGGTTTCTTGACAAACAATGAATGAATAATTCAGTTTAATGTCGCAGTAACTATTAATGAAGCGGAATGAAGTGATAAAAGTTGAGTTCAGATAACCTCTTAGTATTGTTTTATCTTTGCCATGAATAACATTCATTCATTCACACCGAGCTGATTTGGGATGTAAAGATAAAGCTACCTAGCTGCCATTCTTCTCGGGATCTTGTAGGCATTGGCCTAAGGGACTAATCACCGATATAATTAAATCCCTACAATATAATTTTTAAAAATGTTACGAGGGCAATATAAAAAGCAACACTTACTAGCGCCAATATAATTAAATACTTTGTCATAGTTACTCAGTGAAATTATACAGAACACAGACATTATTCATGTATGAAGCATGCTTAATCTTTTTGAGTGTATCGCGCAAATATATTGGCTATGCTAATGAAACGTAGCAGTTGTGTTTGTATCTAATCGAATTTCGTTTGAGCTCTCCCATCATTGCATAATTTTGTATGTTTAGGGATCCAAGAGGTAGTTATGAGATTATTTAACAGTAATTAAGTTGTTTTCAGTATAAAAAATGTTTTTTTATCGAATGTATAAAGTTAATAAACTGCAACCATTTTATATACTGTTTGGTATGAAAATTATACTTTTAATAATGCGTGATTTCGTATCTTGTGTAACTATAAACATAATAAAGAGTCCATTACCCTCATTACCTACGGGTCGGCTATTCCATTATCAATGGCAGACAGGAATATAAAATATTTATTTCAGTTATCCACGAGTCTAAATTTTTCCGCGGGTTAAGGAAATCTGGCAAATATGTCCTCTTTTATTCTTTAGGATATAATCAGCTGCATCGTGTATCAATGACCGGCTGTGTATGTAGAGCTGGGCGCTTCACTCACCGTCCACGTAGTCCTCGAGGTTAGTGTAGGGGCAGGCGGAGGCATTCTCCCAGTTGAGCGACCACCACACGCTCAGCGCGAACAGGAACGCGCCGTACGAGAACACGCCGAAGTTCTCTGCCACTGCCAACCACAACACTCTGGGTTAATGTGTATACGGACACTAGACATTCTACTGCCACTTAGTACCAATGATGGGACTAAGGTTAGCCCCGCGTGAAATGAACCTAGAAAAACTAGTCAAACAGTCATTGTTTGTTCTAAAGCATATTGTTTATAATTTCCCACCTTCATATAGAGATAAAAACTGACATATATACCGTATATAGTATACAATGACATTACTTTACGAACGTACCTATCAGTACTTAAACACCATAGCAACTTACAATAAAAAACAACACCAGATAAGTCATATACAATAAGAGAGCCCTCACCAACAATGAGCTCGAAGCAGCAGCCGCAGAGCTCGGCCGTGGCGATGGCTTCGTAGAGCAGCGTCTGCACCGTGCCGCTCTTGAGCCTCGCCACCAGCTTCCTTGCAGAGTGCGCCAGCAGACACGTCAGCAGGATGAACAGCGTCGACACCACCAGCGGCGCGAACGTCACCTTGTTCACCTGCGACGCCAATCATCACGCACATTATAGCTTTTTAATAACCGGTGCATTCACGTCAACACCGTTGAGATATCACTCATCGGTCACTTTTAGCGAACCTTTCGAAATCTTGATGCCATTGATATAAATAATATTGTTATAATATTGATATAGATATTGTGTGAAAATGGATATTCCTCTAATTACGCCTCTTAATAAAAGCAGGCGAACGTTGAGCAGAAAAACAAAAGAAGGCGGGCGTCCCTTTAGAGATCCCGCCATATAAATTGGCAGTTGAGGGCGTCGCCACAGTCGCGTAATTCAGTGTTACCAGTAAACACGCCAAAACTAGCACTCACTGTGCCATACGGCTCGATACATTATAGGTTTCATTTGTAACGGTCTTTGGTTGCAGAGCTATAAACTCAAATAAAACAAATTAATATATCAAAGTCAAAATATGTTTATTTAAAATAGGCCCTATCACAAGCTCTCTTGGAATGTTATCTTATGATTTAAGTATAAATTAAAAAACTATTTCAAACATGGCACTGAGTATTGTCTTTACATATTTTTTACTGAGGTTAGTTCAGTGGAGACCCTAGCTAAAAAAACTATTTCAAACATGATTAATAATTAACGGGACTTATCCTTCTTATTATATATTACATATATTATGTGTTCCTTCACTCTGTCCGCAATAGACCGTTTAGTCTGTCCGACGTAGGATTTCCCACAGCTGCAATCAATCTTATACACATTCTTATATCTTATATCATGAGTATAAATCGCGAATCTCTTAAAACTATTATTTCAAACATGGCACTGAGCATTGTCTTTACATATTTTTTACCGAGGTTAGATCAGCGGAGACCCTAGCTTGGAGAAGAACTAACAAGTAACTCCGGAAATTAATTTATTATAATCACCCTTAGCAAACATAAAAATTACAAAGAGTGGGCAAAAAACACAACGCTGGTAATACTAAATTTACCTTTCATACAAAATAACACGCAATGGCGGAAACGTCAAATTTAGTTCCAAGTTTGGCTACTGCCAATTTATGTGGCGGGATCTCTAGCAAGGAGGTTTGCATAATTGTGTACCTTTTTTATTGACTGGCAAGGGAAACCATTTATAAGTCTTTAATCCATAATTGTTGAGTAAAATGTTTTTTTTTTAATATTTTACATTTAATATGATCTCGAGTAGAAAAGTTTAGTAGACTTAAGAATTACTTTTCAGATGCTTAGATATTACATTAATCTGGTGGAAAAAACTGCAGTTTTTTTTATATCATTCTTGTTCAAAGATCTCGCAAACACATTATCTCATCGATCACCTTTCCTATCGGATTTTAGATGATGTTGACGGACTGACTGGATGCTAATGCGTTGCCCATTCCGTCATTGAAGTGCTTCTTACGATATGCCAAAAAAGGCAGATAATAAACATTCATTACAATAACTTCACGCCATACTTCCCTATGCAAATAAACGGAATCTATTCTTCGTAAACTAGTTACATGTGTTTCTAGTCACCCCTCCTAAGTACACAGACTTGGGTAGAATGTGATTGAAAGACGCATTCAGGGCATGTATATTCATGCGGCTGCATATTCATGGTTGTCAGTCAGTCGCCCTGCGCAGCCCAAATTGGATCGCTGTGCGAGAGGGCTTGTTTACTCTGTCTCCCCTGCGACTCAATTGCAGCGCCGGCTCAAAGGCTTCCAGCCCTTTGCACAACTGTCTAACTCTGTTAGGAATAGTTAGTGCTGTAAACGGAGTATGTAATCACTCTTTTGGGACGGGGAGAAACTCTGAAACACATTTACTCGAACGTTTCTAAGCTAACTATCGAAATTGTTATAACATTGCTATGAAATATTATATATTAGTGACAGATTGCTAGCCTGTCACCCAATAAATTTCATTACCTATTCTTCCTTAGTAGTCTTTTACGTCATCCCAGGGACCAGCTAGTTAGCATTCTATTTACGGTCCAGTCTGTCTAGACTATTACTTACTTTGTTTCGAACTGAGCGACAAATCAAATTCAGTTTTCCAATAAGCTTTGAACCATAGAGAAACTAATTGAATAGCGCGTCAGTAACCAACTTCAATTAAAATGCTAACGGAAATATAATTGGACTGATATCACAGTCAATACTGTAGAGTACCCGCCACATAAGGCGGCAGTAGCCAAACTTGGAACTAAATTTGACGTTTCCGCCATTGCGTGTTATTTTGTATGAAAGGTAAATTTAGTATTACCAGCGTTGTGTTTTTTGCCCACTCTTTGTAATTTTTATGTTTGTTAAGGGTGATTATAATAAATTGATTTCTGGACTTTCTTGTTAGTTCTTCTCCAAGGGTCTCCGCTGAACTTCTTCTTCTCAATCGTTACGCTCTTATCAGAGCGGTCGTGGTCTTCATGACGTGGCATCTTGAGCAGCCGAAATGGTTGGTGAACTAACCTCGGTAAAAATATGTAAAGACAATGCTCAGTGCCATGTTTGAAATAGTTTTTTTACATACATACATACACATCACGCCTGATTCCCTGTAGAGGGGTAGGCAGAGATCACGGATCCCCATTTGTCCCGATCCTGACAGACCACTTTCGCTTCATTGACATTCATACATTCTCTAATACACTCTCGGCGGTTATAGGTACTCCTAACGTCACCTTTTTTCAATATAGCGTCTATCTGACTGTTACATATATGTCTTATTAGGCCGGCCCCTACGTAACCGCCCTTCCACTTCACTCATATATATTCCTTTTGTCAATATATAGTTTTTTTAATTTGTACTTAGATCATAAAATAACTTTCAAAGAGAGCTTATGATAGGGCCTATTTTGAATAAAAATATTTTGACTTTTGACTTTGGTATATTAATTTGTTTTATTTGAGTTTATAGCTCTGCAACCAAAGATCGTTACAAATGAAACCTCAATATAATGTATCGAGCCGTATGGCACAATGAGTGCTAGTTTTGGCGTGTTTACTGGCAACACTGGATTGCGCGACTGTGGCGACGCCTCCAACTGCCACCTTATGTGGCGGGTACTCTAGACCTACATGTAGTCAATATTCAATAGATACATGCTATTATTGGCTGTACCTAATAGTATAGTATAGTAGTATAGTACCTAACTATATTTTATTTTTCTGTGTATGAGGAGGTGTATGGATGTCAGAAAATGTGATTTAGTGATTAGACAGGATCAGGAACAAAGGGAATACCTTTCTGCTTTAAACTTTGCCTGCCCTTCCATATTGCAGGCGCTTTGTGTACGTTATAAACAATATTTGAAAATGCAGAATGGTTCTTTAAACAACATTGTTGTTCGGAATGAACTCCGCATCAAAAGCCCACAGCCATTCAGCTGACATAAACAGGAATTGAATTGAATTGCTTTCATCAACAACAATGGGAATCAATTATTAAAAGATGCCGCAACTAGAGATCGCGCCACATACGGTGGCAGTTGGAGGCGTCGCCACAGTCGCGTAATTCAGTGTTACCAGTAAACACGCCAAAACTAGCACTCACTGTGCCATACGGCTCGAAACATTATAGGTTTCATTTGTAACGATCTTTGGTTGCAGAGCTATAAACTCAAATAAAACAAATTAATATATCAAAGTCAAAATATGTTTATTATACTATTTCAAACATGATTAATAATTAACGGGACTTATCCTTCTTATTATATATTACATATATTATGTGTTCCTTCACTCTGTCCGCAATAGACCGTTTAGTCTGTTCGACATAGGATTTCCCACAGCTGCAATCAATCTTATACACACCCTTATATCTTATATCATGAGTATAAATCGCGAATCTCTTAAAACTATTATTTCAAACATGGCACTGAGCATTGTCTTTACATATTTTTTACCGAGGTTAGATCAGCGGAGACCCTAGCTTGGAGAAGAACTAACAAGAAACTCCGGAAATCAATTTATTATAATCACCCTTAACAAACATAAAAATTACAAAGAGTGGGCAAAAAACACAACGCTGGTAATACTAAATTTACTTTTCATACAAAATAACACGCAATGGCGGAAACGTCAAATTTAGTTCCAAGTTTGGCTACTGCCACCGTATGTGGCGGGTACTCTACTGGGTCCCACCATTCTAAACTCAATGTATTGAGGGTAATATAGATATACATTTCCTACTTACTATCTCAATAAATTTGCATTAAAATATACTGAATGAATGATATGTACAATTAACATTTGCTTAAGAAATCTATATTGATAACCAGGATTACCTATGTTCATTTAAAGCTGAAAAAATAGAATCTTCACATTATAACCAACGATATCAACTCAATGGCGCCCAAAAGCTCGGTATAAACCTACATAATCACCAGAAATGTGTGTGTTGTATCACCATTTATATCCCAACCGATAATATATTTCAAAATCGGTAATTTGTCAGCAATATGCCTGAAAGTGCAACTTTACGGTTGGTTAAAAGTACTGAAAGAAATGAAAATTTTCAACAAGAGTCAGTTAACGTATTTGTAAACATAACACCCGTACATTTTGTTCGCTTTGTTCCACTCCTATTTCTTTTCAACAGACTTGTCTGAATGAAGAGTTGTAGCAATCATCGATTGTCATTCGTTTCCGTTAGTTTATTGTTACATGGTGTCATGACACTTCAGATATTATTGAAATATGAAAAAGTTTCATCTGTAATAAGTAGTATAAAAAGTTCCCGTTTTTTTTCAATAGATACACATCGGATAGATGACATACTGGTATAGGATGAACTTTAAAATACTTATGACCGCAAAGTGTGGGTGGTGATTAATGTCAAGGAACCGATTATCTCCTGATTTTCTTTAATATGATGAGTAATGTAATATTGTGATCTTCTTGCCACTAGATCCAATGGGTAACCCCTTACCCTTTTTGACGACCTCCGTGGCGCGATCGGTTAGACACCTGAACGCTATTCGTGGGGTCCCGGGTTCGATTCCCGGTGGAGGCAGAGTTAAGAACTACGCTTTTCTACTGCTTTCCAGTCTGGTCGTTGATTATATATGCTATATATGTATTTATCTATATATAATATGTATATATTTCTTAAATATACGTTGACTAGTACCCTTAACACAAGTCTTAAATGTACTTACCGAGGGGCTAGTTCAATTTGTGTAATAATGTCCAAATATTATTATTATTATTATTATTATTACCGAAGTCTTCAAGTATATTTTCACTAAAATTTTAAGAGTGAGTCACTCAGCTGGTGGGACACTAATGTTCAAATATTTCTTATGAAAATATATTCAGCCCTGTGGTGTATGTTGTAGGTTAAAGCTGTATGAAATTTGTTGATTTATGTTAAACTTATATACATATATGCCATTTTAAATTGATTTTAAGTTATTATACTCTAAAACGTCCATAATAGTGAACGTTGATAATAGTGGGCCTTAGGAATTGCATCCACGGGGCCGGCCAGGCCGATTGGAACGGAATGGAATTTCCCGGAATTCGCAGGGATGGGACGGCATCGCCATTACGCCACTTACGCGGAGGCATTCTCATAACGGACCACACATCCGCACTGACACACTTGCCACTATGCATTTGGACATACTTTGAACTGTTTTGGACGTAAATTTAACATTGCTACTTATATTTATACGTCAAGTTCAATTACTCTTTCAGGGTAACTAGAGAATTAAGTGAGGGCTGTCGTTGACTTGCTGATCTTCAGCCACTTAACGTTTCTTTTCACACTAAATATTATAAGCTTGTAGACACTGATTGCTATTAAACCGAGGATATATACAAAAATATTGTAAATTATTTACCACTTTTATGGATACGATATGCACCTAAGCGAATATAGACTATTAAAATAAATACAATATTGAAAACTTACGTGCCAACAACTAACTCGACCCTATTCGTGTAAGATGATATCGGATGGAAATTCATTTTGCAAATGAGTGAGTAGTTAAGAGGAAGATGTTCTTGTGCTTTATCTCGTCAATCTAATCAGTGAGATAGCGCGATCTGTTTTAATGGACGTCTGCAAGTTTGTTCACTTGTCCGTTGAACCGACGTCGACAGTAACTATCATTGCAAGTTCCCTCGCTCTTCCTCGTGTGGGAATGGAGTTAATGCAACCAGCTGCCTTCACATCTTAATGGGCAAGACGTAGGAATAAGGTATTTTATGGTTAATCATTTCAATGTCATCAAGAATTTTTTTTTACAACCGAGGCTTTGTACACCCCGAAAGGGATTAAGGTGGCTCGATTTATAAGTAATAAACTGGAATGCAGCCGCAGTATTCACTGTATGTAAACTGAATTCAACGCAGCCGGCCAAAGTTGTAACAATAGCATCATCTTAGTTTTCTGACGATAATAATTAATTTTTTTAACAAATAAAACCGCAAGCTGAAACTAGTCATAGATAGCAATTTTTTTGGTAATTATATTTGCTTAACCTGTATCAACTGTTTGAACTAGTATATCCTACATGCGATGTCCTAATTAGTAAACATTATAATAAGTTAAATTAATTTCTTGGACTGTCAGACTAAACGAAGACTACAAATAAAAACTGTCGATAAACATGCTCGAGATGTATAGGAGCATGCTTATTGATAGATTTTTAATATAATTATCTTTTTTTTTTGTGATTGAAAACGAATATTGCTGTCAGCAATTATTAGGCTTCCAAATTCTTAATTTCCTTTAATCCCTCTTTAACCTTCAACGAATTAGCATAGGAGAAAGTCAGTTGCATTCTATTTACTAAAACGGTAATTTAATTAACTTCAACTGTGTTATGGTGAATTACACTAAAAGTGAGATGCAAGAATTATACCCAGAGCTAGTATAGTATGCTTATATCTGTGTCCAAAGGTTTTACCGACACCGCCTATGATTAAAATATGTGAGTGTGTACGAAAATTACGCGTGAGTATGACGTACTCCTATCCGTACTACGTCACGTGCGTTTTATATCCCGTAATAATGATATGCCAACGTTCCGCGCCCTAAAATAACACCGTTTGTTCAACAAACAGAAATACAGCCCACGAGCGATATGTTGATTAACCGAGAAGCAGAATGGGCGTACGCTGATCCAAGGCTCACTTGCTGATAAGGTTGTGGAGGTGCTCATTTCTCTGTGTTATTACATATCAACTAAAACTAATGTCGTGGTTTTTATTTCGAATATAAAGTTCCGTGTATTGATTTTTTAAATATTTACTTTAGATTTGTTGTTTCATTTAGATAATGTGAATCTATTTTATGCTTGTTATACAACACTCAGTGTGATGATACTAAAAAAGCATTTTGGCACTATTGCAATGAAATTTTCTGTACGTATTATTTTCCAGTACATAATCAATGTTAAATCTGTTCAAATAAGAGAAGGTCAAAAGAAGCAAAAGTTACGTAGGATGCCAATACGGATTAGTACAGCGTAGACTTACCCTGATAATAACTTTGAGGAACACTCCCAGAGTGTCAATTTCGAACTTCATCGTGGCTCCGCGTCAGTGGCTCCTCACTCGACACAATTCCTCTGAAATAAGTGAAATGCCTTTACCCAAGCGACATGGTGAGCCTCCTTGCAGAGACTTTGTCGCCGCTGCCCTTTAGCACTGGCAGCTGACGAAAATAGTCCGTTCTATATTTGAAGCAGCTCACTCACCATTGCATTGTTCACAGTACGCGCACGGGGCGATTGGGGGGTTACTATTTTTCACGCAATTCGTTCGTTTGTATTAATAATCGGGTTCGTATTAATGTTGGAAGAACGTTTAGTTTTTATTGAGAGCGCGGAGGGAGTGCGCCAGCGCATGACGACGCCCGTCAAGGCGATCTTAATTTAGCCGCGACTCTGGCCGCCTTCGCCTCGCCACTGCGCGTATGGCTGCCATACGACATACGAGTGCTCTGCAAGTATACTCGGAGCTCTCCCACGGAGGCGAGAGTTGCGTTGGCCCGCACTTTGGAGGGGTCTTCGATTGTGCCATCTTGTAGGTCAGGGCCAGTCAATGCAGGCGATCGAGACCTTGACTCCACATTAGTTCTCACTCTGTATGAACACACATAACGAATACTGTTATGGACTGCATAAAGTAAATAATCGTGAGCAACTCTTTCAATCAATATCAATTTATTGACGTCATCATAACTCATCGTAATTCTATGTGGTTTAAAAATTATACACATAATTATTTTTTTCTGAATTCTCGAGTCTGTCTCCAATGTCTTGCTGTCCTTGTCTTTAAATTATTGGTTTGTTTGTTTGGTCATTATGGCCTTAAGAAGATGAGCATGTATTCGTCATAGATTTTAATTCTCCCCATAAGCCATAAGTAAATTACAAGAAATCCTCTTGTTATCTGTGTGAGGCGCTCTTGATTATAAAAAGTTCGCACTTCGAAAGAAACAGAAAACTATGACATTCTCTTTTATGTATGAGAAATTCCATTGCAAGGTGTGTCGTTCGTTCAGTGACCCTTGTTTTCCTTTTACGCGCACATACATATCAAGATGCATTTCTAAATTATGATCTGACTAAAATTTGATATATAATTTATTTAGCTAGTAATAATATTTGCTAACTGATACTCGTATACTGCAACCTGGTGCACAGTAATTTTACGCTAAGAAAAACTAAATTCAATAAATTCTTTTTACTAATAAAAAAAATTACTTGGATCCTAAAATAACTAATTATAACTTATTCTGTTCTAGCGTGCGGTTAATCTGGGATGCAATGA
The DNA here is from genome assembly GCA_030578115.1 of Leucoptera coffeella. Lineage (NCBI taxonomy): Eukaryota > Metazoa > Arthropoda > Insecta > Lepidoptera > Lyonetiidae > Leucoptera > Leucoptera coffeella. The sequence continues at coordinate 62,936 of JAMBLF010000876.1, forward strand.
GCAGAATCAGCGGCCTTTCTTCCAGGCATCCTAGACCTAGACGTCCTATGACGTGATTAAATTAGAGGAATCTATTGTCACCTATATTTCTTATTAAAACTCCACAACCCCCATAGTAATGTCAAAGGTGATTGAAAATATATTGGAACCTTGTGGACAACCCAGAAAAGACCCAAGAACAGCTATTACGAATATTAGACATAACTCAGGCACAGGAATAGTTTTATTGACCAATCATCAATCATGTACGAATGGAAATTTTATTATTTCATAGTTCAGATTTTCGTTGTATATGATGTGCAGATTTTACGCCAACATTTGACTTCCCCACGAGAAATAACGGTCGTGTATGTATGTATAATGATATCAAGGATACTCATATATGTACTAAAGTTCACCTTTCGCCAAACCACTTCTAAAACTTATTTTGTTCCTTTCAAGATTCTAATCAGTCAGATAAGTAATGCTAGTCGAGGAGGTAATAAATATGCTAACTAGATGCCGTTTACCCCTACATGTCATAGGAAGCAACTAGGGCACTATGAGTAAATGAATCATTTGGGCAATGGGATAGCAATTCGTCACCAATGGTCCTTCCATAATATGAATTTAAAACCCCAATATTCATGTTCAAGTAACCTTGGGGATCTTATCGTGTCTGTGAGGTTCTGTGCAACCTGACAGGCCGCGAATGTATATGTATGTAGATTCTAATCAATCTTTTAGTTTTAGACATTTAGCGTTGTCTGTTAGTGCTTAGAATTCTCGTCCTCAGTGCCTACGAAGTGCATCTGTGGCGCCACGCGGCGGCTGCTTAGTGCTCATGCGAAACACTAAATAAGTAGGGCATCTAAGCCGGAATTATCTAAACAGTGTTTCCATTAAACCTCCCAGCGGGTTCCAAACTGTGGACTCGACATGAAATGAAATGAAATGAAATGAAATGAAATTCACATACATACATATATATACATTATAAACCTAACAAACACTGCACGACCATTATTTCTTACGTGGTAGTCAGAGGTTCGCGTGTCCATCTAAACAAACAAAGTTAGTTTTACTATCGACGCCCGGAACCCATGTTAATCATTAGGTGCTTTTCACTTGGTTAATACGTGGGTTCGATGTATTTATAAACTTCCTTTGTTTACAATATATACAATTAAACATAGAATGCAAACTCCCTAAGTTACGGAGACGGACACTTGAAGTTCTGGATACCTTACAATAGTTGGTTGTCGTGAATGTTTATGCCTTATGATAAAGATACTCCTACATGGCAGACCAAAGTTTGAAAGCCTCTGCCCGACTTACACACCCAGCAGAGTGCAGACGGTGCGTACAGAACAATACGCTTCCATCTGGATGTGGCGGATGCGAGTAGTAGTCATTTTCAGTATTATTATGTGTAATATGACTTGACCAATAAAGACTTGATCAAGTAATCTTAAATATGAACATTATCAGGAGAATATCCACTCCATATGACTTTACAGAACCTAGGATACGTACATTTATCTATTTCCACCTTACACTAACTTTATAGCTATACAATACAATATTTTCATAACACAGGTAAAAAGTAAGGTAAGATCAGGTAAGGTTTTAACCTGCATGCATTATATATAGGAATGTAGATACATAATTAGGTATATTCTTCAAGACTAAATCAATATTATTATTGTAAATCATTGAAGGCATTTTTCAACTTACTATACATACTAACATCCATTTAGTACGTAAAGTGCTTTCTCACAGCAATTGGCAGAATAGCTATAAATCATAAGCATGCGTGTGGCATCCACACAATGCATTCAGTACCCTCTAGACGGCCTGGGACGCGTCTAAGCTCATAACTGTGATTTATGTCACACTGCTAGTGTTAGGTGTCCGAATTTCAAATGCTTTATATATCTAAATAAATACAGACAACAAACTTCTTTGTATGTAGGAATGTCAATGAAAGAAAGTGCTTCAGGGGCAGGCGTAACATATTCGTATGTCTAACACACATCTAGATTAGGATACCTAGTATAACTTTATATAGATATACATAATTATATGTTTAAGATTGAAAATCAGTCTACATTCAAAATTATTAAATAGCCCACGCGCGATCAATAATGCTTTATAGACTTAACAAAACACGCATAGGCAAAGAAATTGGTTAGCACCAAGACTTTGTTACATTATCGCACGTGAGATCTTCGTCATCGTACTAAGTACCTACTGATTACTTTAAACAATTAAATAGGCGTTTCCTTGCGATGACTTACATGCAACCCCAATGGCATATTTTATACTTACTCATCTATTCATTCTCTGGGCAAGCCTAACGATGAAAAATTTCGCCGCTTATACCCAGATTTTCCTTGTTTCATAAATGAAAAATAACATTAAACTCGTACAGAAATAAAACTTTTATACTTCTTGGGCTATTTCAATAAAACAAAATTCTGATTTTGACAATTCATCGCTGCAATTGAAATTTGATTTGAAAGAAGGAGCGTTATTGAATTGAAATGAAAACGGTTTGATGGTTGAGTTTGTTGCTGTTGTTTTGCCGGAATTTTAAATCTTATTTGTTAAAATGTCTGCATTTTTCGGTTTTCCTGATGTCCCTGGGCCTAATGAGGTAGCATTTTGTAAGCTCAATGAAGTTTATTGCTGTGACGATGCCCAGTATGGAAATATTTCTACTTTTACGAACAGTGTGAGTATAGGTTATAAATTAATTTCTTTGTATAAATTTAATAATTTATTCACTACTTCACGCCATAAACGAATCATATTTTATCTTAACACAGTATGTTACATAAAATTAAGAAAGATTTCTCATTAAATCTCATTGCCCTCTATCTTTATATACTAGATATAGGATCTTCTTTTTCAGACTAAAAATCATCCTAAAATCAATGTTACAAGAGACGTTCATCATCATAGAATAGCGGATGAAAACCTTTCCATGTATTTAGATGTGGAGGATAATTTATTGAAGAAAATAACCAGCGTATGGTACAAGCAAGGGTTCCTGGAAGCTCTGAGTGTGGCGGCAGATCCTAATGTTAACAGGGAGAGCACCATCATAGCTGTTGCTGCTTCATACATACTGAAAGTGGCCAATACATTCACAGCATTGCATTACTTCATACAACCACATCTAAAAGATATTGGCCCCAAAATAATAGCCAACTACTCAAGAACTCGTAATTGGTACAACACTCCTATTAAGTACATAGAGTGGCATCCACATACAACCAAACTAGCAATAGCAACCTCAGATGACAACGTCAGGGTGTACTGCACGGAGGCATCATTTGTATCTACTTTAAAGTGCAAAGTGCAAGGACATGTTTCCTCACTGAGTTGGCGGCCATACTCTGCATCCGAGATAGCAGTGGGCTGCGAGCAAGGAGTGATAGTGTGGACTGTGGACCCCAATTCCATGTTCACTAAGCCATCGTCTAGCAATGCCATTGTATTGAAAAGGTATGTTTATATTTTGTGTTGTAGATAACTACCATTTTCAAAATATTGAGTCAAATGAGTGAAAGTGTTACCTTTTTTGATCAGGATTACTCTTTGTTTCATCACTGTCATATTGTATCAATTTGCACTGCGGGCTCTGAATATGAGGTAGACATGTTTACTTCTGTCTGAGTACAGAGTGATAACAGATATTTAGTTGCAATTGTTAATATTAGTTTAATATACAGAATTGTTGTTGTAGACATATGAGGGAAACTTAAAGTTATGTATACGGTAAATAACATTTTTGATGCTCTTTGACAATTTATAAAGGAGGCAGGGTCCTCAACAAAGTACCTTACCAATTTCTATATAATTCTAATAACCATTCTAAAGGTAACCTTTAGTGTCTCAGATTTAATGTCCATTCTAAAGCTTATTAAATAATTTGAGTGCAAGTCAAGTGAGTAATATGCTGCCATATTCACTTGCAGGTCAGGCCACTCTCCTGTGACAGACGTGAGCTGGTCTCCCAATGGGGACCTGCTGATCAGCTGCTCCGGCGCAGACACCTCCATGCTGGTGTGGGACGTGGCCATGGAGCGGGCCGTGCCTCTACGTAGGGTGGCTGGAGGAGGCATTGTCTTTGCCAGGTGGTCCCTGGACGCCAGCAAGGTGTTTGCTGCCACCACCTCTATTGTGTTCAGGCAAGTGGAGTAATAACTTGTTAGGTTGAATTAAAATATACTAATTTTCCATTTAGTAGCTTTAGGTAATCATATTTGGCATAACAATTAATTCTATATCAAGACCATCACAATTCCAATAGATTTGCTAAAGGCATTCTCAGAGATATTGATATTAATAATGTCTGTGGGTACTGTAAACTATTGGTGTAAATATTACATCGGGTCTCTGGTGTATAAAACTACTAGTTATATATATGCCTATTTCTTTTTAGTAACTACTTGGAATATAATATACAAATAGCAATGAAGAACAAAAACTTTATTTGTGTGAGGATAGGTCAAAATAGGCATCCAAGATCCAGGTGGGCCCTTTTTGGAGAGAAGGGTGATATAGCTCTGGAATCTTTTGATTTTTAATTCAACAAAGCTATCAGTTAATTATCTGTGTAGAAATCCTGTGCCACTGAGGTTTTTTTTCACACCTAAGATACTTTTCAATGTACATAGAAGATGTACATGAATGTTAATGTGAGTTGTTTGTGCGCAGGGTGTGGGAGAGCAGTGGCTGGAGGGCGGAGCGCTGGTGCGCCCGCGGGGGCCGCGTGGTGGCCGCCTGCTGGGGGCCGCACAACACGCTGCTCTTCGCCGCCCAGGGGGAGCCCACCGTCTACGCGCTCACCAGCACCGGACTGCTGCAAGGTAGCTGCACTTCTGAGCTTATTGCACATCAATGTTTATTTTATTAGTCACACACGTCATAGGAGACGACTAAGGGACTAGGGGTAAAAGGAGGGAGTTGCTTTAGTTGACCATTTAAAAGTTTTTATATCAATACCATCACAAGGCTATTAGTTAAGTTAAAGATGACTAAATAGATATAATATTTTTGAGCTCTTTTCCAACCCTACTTGTAGTTTGTGAGTATAAGTGTGACTATAGTACAGACAATATTATTCAGAATATGTAAAAGCCATGCCCGTAAATAACGACACGGTAGCGACTTGTCAAATCAGGTTTTGCTTATGTGTTTAACAAGTGTGTTGGAAATGTCCACTTGAGCTTTTGACGATACAGCAAAGCTGAAAGGTGGCCATTGTGGTGGTTGCAGGCGCGGAGGCGAGCAAGGCGCAGGTGGTGCTGGACGTGGCGAAGGTGGAGGTGGGGGGCCACGTGGTGGGCGGCTGCGTGCGCGACATGGCGTGGGCGCCCAACCACCGCTACCTGGCGCTGCTGTTCGAGGAGTCGCCGCTCGTGGCGCTCTTCTGCACCACCAGCCTCCGGATGCAGCTCAGGATCACGCCCTGGTGAGCAGCTCTCAATTCAATACGTAGACATTTATACTCACGTCCTTCGACACCTATGATTTCATAAATCAAAAACATAAATATCAACCCTAACCTTTTACTCGTACGGTGTAGTCGGAGGTTCAAGTGTCCATATCCAAAACTGCAGCGTTATTGATAATGGTAATCTAAAATCTAAATGAGAACCTGACAGTGAGTAACTAACGTGAAAGTTGTTAAGCCTAGTCAAATTTACAAGCACATTACCTATTACGCGTGGTTCCTCGAATAGGTAGGTATTCCCACCATGTTTTTTTAATAACAAGTGGTCAACATCTCCTTGGTCACTTTTAGCATTAGTATAGGGGCTGTGAAGGCATTGGTATGGAACATTGATGACATGTTGGTAGCTTATCGCCTAACAGATTCAATTCTTTCCTACATATGTTAGTATTCTAACAACACGGGACTTCCTAACTGTGGGTGTGTGTGTGTTGTGTTGCAGCTGCTTCGTGAAGGGCGTGGAGGGGGAGCTGCCGAGCACCATGGCCTTCCAGCAGAACTTCGCAGAGGGCGCCTGCCTCAGCGTGGCCTGGAGCAGCGGCCGCGTGCAGCACTTCCCCCTGCTCTACAGCGACCACTTCCACATGTGACCCACCACTGCACGTTGAGGATCTTTAGCATAAGGATATGTAAATAATACATGCGACCAATCAAAGATCACTATGTATATGAAGATGAATAACGCGCAACATTCAGTCCATGCTCGTTTAAGAAAAATGAGTGCTGCCTCGTATGATTAAAAGCTGATTCCTGGTGATAACGTGATTACTAGGGTTTCTAGTTCGTTTGTGCGTTGCAATGTCAGTATGTTATTTAGATTATAAAAAAATCTCTCCGAGTAGCCCGGTTCCTAAATTATACAAGATCAAGATTTGAAAGTTGTGGCAGATGTTGAGAAGATGACCGTAATTGAAGATGGAAAGTACGTAGAAAAACTATACTTTAGTAATCCTGTCATCCGTCTGCCGCCTTTCAAAACCAGAAAGGTGTATTTATTAGTATGTGCGTATGTATAAGGCTTAATACCTAAATGCTTAAGTTTCAGTAGATTGTACGTGACAAGACTGAATTTAACTGAAATATATTTTTTGTTTTTATACTTGTGATTTGTTTTAATTGTAAGACAGTAAGTACAGTGATGTATCATTAAAAAGATGGCAATCAACGAAGAACTAGTCAGTACTAATCAGCTTGTATCCACGGAAAAGCTGTGGTAACATCCCTATCATACTACATGCAAAAAGAAACAGCAATGAAAAGCAATAGCAAATTTTATTCAACAAATCGTAATATCTATAATTACATAAACAACTATACTAAGTTCATGCATTGTATGCAAGTATATATTAAAATTCGCTCGTACACAAGTAACAATAAACACTCAAATTAATTCGGCATAACAATCTCTTAGCAGCTAATATTGCAACCTTTATCACTTGCAAAGGACCTCTACAGGGAGATACAAAACAATAACAATGTTTGGCTTAAGTTGGTCTAACTAGAAAAACAACTCAACTATTACTAATAAGATTTAAATTACAAAGATATACAAGTTATTTATTACTATCTTATTGTTGACTTTAATTCTTAGCACCTAGAATTAGATTTATTAGAATGTCAATGAGGAAGCGAGCTTAATGCTGCTGATTTTAGTAAAGTATGTTAAGACATTAACCAAGTTAACTATTAGTAATACATGCGATAATAATAGCACCACGTAATGCTCACGATGTGACGATAGTAAGTACTCGAGGAATGTTGCAGATGACCGTGGTTGTTTAATGTAAACACTCAGTCTGCTGATCTTTGAACCTGCAGTGTATACTCATACTACGTGATATTTATACACTTTAAAAACAGTATCAATAATTTACGGAAACATTATCATCGTCACGTTATGAGTTTTGATGATTAAAACAATTACTTAGCCCTAATCATAACAATTATAAACGAAACCTACAAACTGGACTGTAAATATTCTTTGTTATTACTGCTCTATGCTTCGCAAGTAAAAATTAACTAGCCTAAACTCAAGTACGGCTAAGATTAAATATTTGCATCGTTAAGTAGACTGGTGTTAAATCTATACTCAAATTATAGGATATAATTGTTAACAATATTGATTTATGTTAAACTGATAACAGCTTCGTCGAAAGCTTTGGCATATACTTAGTTTAGACCAAAAAGCTTAAGAACAAATAACTACAAAATTATTTACAAATAACCCTAGCCTTGCTCGTACCAGACACTTTATTTGCTACGAATCAATAAAGTCGTAATAACGATTTCAGTAGATAATGCGTAGAAAGTTCGAAACACTTCAATTATAAAACATAGTCTCAGTGATGATGAACATCGATGTTTAATTGGCAAATGCCTACATCATTTCAAAATCTACGAGTAATCAAGTCATATGTTAAGCATTAATAAACCAAACCGGTTAAATAAACTGACTATAATTATTTAAAAGTTGACAAATTACTCTTTTTTCTAGACAAGTTATACTTTTCGGTTTGTATAGAACATTTTGAAAAAGGAAGAAATAGAGAGCACTATATAATAACAAAAACAAATGAAGAAAACACCTTATTAGCTAGTGGTTCCTGTACAAGTTGGAACCTCGTTCGGGGCGCATGACCTTAGCGTAGCGAGGGGCAATAGGCCGCGGGCTATTCGAGCAGGTTGAGCTTGCTGTTGGTCTTGCGCAGCTGCGCCCGCCACGGGATGATCTTCGCCTCGTCCTCGGACTCGTCGCGCTTGCCGCTCTGCGCGCCATGCCCTGCCGACGCATAATGCACACATGTACACTATTAACAGACATAAGTGCCAATATTTCAAGGTCTACCTTTGAAGCCAATGGTCTCTCGATACTGGAAAAACTTCGATTCAAACTACTGAGAGATAGGTAAGGCACAAATTTAAGAATACTGTGGTTAAGGTAGGTATTTTATAATGAACAAAGACATGACACAGGCTGCATGCGGTGCCTGCCCCTAAGCAATGTATTATCTCCTAGGAGACAATCATTTGTCTTCGAACGCCACGTAGGATAGGTTAGGGTAGGTTGTTGACCTACGTTAAAAGCTGAAAACCTTTAACAGAAATGAGCTCTTTAGGGTGGATCGCTTACCGTTGCATTCGGGCTGGACGGCGTCCACGTTGGCCTCGGAGGGCGCCCTGTGCAGCGCGGGGGCCTGCGCCTCCTCGTAGTGCATGCTGAGCGTGATGTTGTCGATGGAGACGGCGCGTTGGCCGTTGTAGGGCGCGCGCCACTCGCCCACCACCGCCTGCGCGCCCTCCTCCACCTTCGGGGTGTACAGCGAGTGTCTGCAACAACACAACAACCGTATTATGATATATACAAAACACATTCACACATGGTTACATCATAAGCAGATTCTATGCCACTCATAAGAGCGAGTAGGCTTATTGCTAGCGGCTAATCCATGGCACCAGTGTCATGTTAAAGCAAAAACATCGTGGTTAATCTTTATGCAAATGTTTAAAACACTCAATTGAATTTCAGTTGTCAAACTAGATACATATGTATATGAATACAGTGAGAATGACATCAAACTACCTATTAACAATTCTAATTTTAACCACAGATAATATAATAGTTTTAACTATAAAAACAAGCATCTTTTATTTTAAGCAATAATAATCTACCTATGATAGGGTGATGCATGGCAGCAGTCTCACCTGAGTCGGTTCTCGGCCTCCTCCCGGCGCGCGAGCAGCTGTCTCTTCCAGGCGGGCACGTTGGCGGCCCTCCGGCGCTCCGCCTCCTCGGCGAGCCCCTTCTCGAGGTCCCTGCGAGCCCTCTCGGCCGCCCTCCGCGCCAGCATCTGCCGCTTCCACGAGGGGATCACGTTCCCCGCGGAGTCCCGCTCCGGGATCTGCAAAGCAACCTGCCCTCGACAGCCGTCCTTCGGTTCAATAGAGGTGGGTGAACGGAAACGCTGTGGCCGACGCCCCCACGGGATTACTGCTTTTTATCTTCACTTCGATACACAAGAAGTTACTCTATAAAAAGCTTATCCAATAACTAATAAGCTTTTTTGTTTACACAGTGGCAAAAGACTGAGTAAATTTACTAATTTGAAAATGAAAGTAGTAATCCCGTCAGAGCCTCGATAAATAGTAAAGAATTAAGAACATGCATACAACCTTCACCTTAGTCTAAAGTAAAGTAAAAAAATTTAAAAGATAATTATGTATTTCATATATACATACTACTGTGATTGTATGTGCAGTCAACGCTAAAAGTGGAGACCCAGTAACTTTTTATAAGAACAAAAGACATTTTTTATTTCGAAGCACGCGAACTTATAGTGGCCATAACAATACATAGTGGCGCAGGTTTAAATTTTTTTCCATTTCCAAAAGTGTTGTCTTTTGTTCTTATAAACTCAAACCTTGAAAAAAGGTACTAGGACTGCACTTTTAGCGCTGACTATACATTGGTTAACATTAAACTCACATATAAAAGTATTGTAATGTACGAGCGTTATGTGGATATATGATATTTTATGATCTTGTTAGTATCTTTCCCACTAAAACCATAAAATTAAGGTACGTTTTTACAGGTACAATTCTTTTCAATTTCATTTTCTATAGAAACATCAACGTAATAGGCTGTTTAAGCAGGAAAATCTTTCGTGGTCAGTATTTATACACAACAGGCTTTGCTACAGTTAACTCCGCGGGATCGTAAATTGAAAGCCGAAGGTGTTAAATCTTAAATCCCGTTAATGTTCACGCTTGATGAGCGATAGTCGCGTGTTACGTAATGGCGGGAAAGCACGTCATGGCAAAAGCTAGCTACTCGTAAAATATAATATTTTGACGTGTGGAGCTTTTTATTGCCAATTGGTTTATTGGAAATCATTTAGAATTTCATTGCAATGAAACCTTCCGGCGGGTAAATAATTAAATAAAGTGAGGGACAACGCGCTTAGCCCATTTAGAGTACTAAAAGGAAAAAATAAAGGATTTGTTTCATTCCTTGAAGTCTAACGTTAATATTCAGTCATGGCTAAGAAAAGCTTTTTAATTTGTGATGGCTCAGTATCCGAGATAGCTTACGTTCCGATCCACCCAATAAAGCTTTAGAAATCTCCTCAATCCTGAGGAAAGCTGTTTATTTGGATCCAAAGCTATTACCCGACGTATCGGCTCAGTTTTTACGGCAAATCAATTCTGAGAAGCGCGAAAAGGAACGTAACTGATAAATCATCGCGTAATGACATCTCGGCAGATCACGTAATAAATTGGAGCGAAGATTTATGGCGACGGATAGCCATCTAGAACGCCTGCGACCCACCTCACTCATCAATGCTTAAGTATCATCATGTCTTAAAAAGTGATAGCTAAGAAAGCAGCCTATTTTTATAAAATATGACAATTTCAAAGTTTTATTATTTGTACATCGAACTTAACCAAATAAATTGCCTTATCTTTGCAAAAGCTCTTTAATGACCTGAAGTTATACTTTTGAGCTCCATGATATTTACGAATAATTAATTACAAGGGATCATTATGCGGATCGCATTCTCGGATTGAAAATTATTGCTTACTTCTTTTAGTCAGATTGTTAAGAGACTGTAATATAATATAAACTGTAATATAGATACTATTCATTTATACCCAATTTCACCTCATTGAAAGCTAGAACAGTGACTAGAAATTTTATAGCTATGATATAAAATGTAACATTAAATCATTGGGATGTCATTGTACCATGTATTTACAGCATTAAAGTGGTGATTATACCCAGGCCGAAGTCTCGAGACAGAATCGAAAGTATTTGGCAACTCATTCGAAGCTCCAAGTCATTACTCCACATAAACTCACACACAATAAAACTTTCTCAACTGTGACCACACTTCAATTTCTTCGCATTCATTGGTATTCAAGAATCAATGTTAATTATATAAATGATTAGGCAAATTTATTTAAGCGGAAAACTTTAGTGAGTGAGTTTACAGTATTGCACACTTGGATGTTATGAAATAGCGTTGCCATTCGATTTAAAGTTATACTAATATTATGTAAACTTTACAAGACATGATGCTAAGTACTTGTTGATTCATTGTCACATTAGACATATTCATATACTCAAGTCATACTATCTCTTGCTGTGTGGACAGAATTTCTCCGATGATGATGAGATTAATATTGGATATTGGAGACACATAGCTCGCTTATTGCAGATAAGATTTCATAAACCCCTGTTCCCTTAGAGTTCTACTACCGCAGAAAGAGATATGTTGAGAAAATTAATCGATTAATAAAAAATCTCAGCTTGTCTATTTCAATGATTGCATAAATAGTAATGAGGCATAAACGACAGTTCACAACACAGCGGTTGTCACTAGAACGACATGTCAGGGAAATCTAATGCATCGGCAAAGAGCTACAGCGTGTCAGCCTGTCCAATAGCTATTGGCGTGAAATTAGTAGCGTGAGAGATTTCGTACAGCGGCACCTGAGTCGTCAATAAAATATTTATTACGTAACTAAGGAACTAGGGTACATGTAATTTATGTGGATGTATTATCAGCAATCTGTCACCAATGTTCCTTTTCAATACAAATACATACTCGTTAGTTACACGTATAAGGAGATTCTGGCCAAGCCGAAAAGTTTATAAGGACGTGAGTATGATATGTTGTGACACATTCACGATGCCTAATTTTTTTCTATATTTGCTGGGATTTTAGGTTTAAGGCGTTAAGCTATCTTATCATAAAAGTGTATGGCAGAATTTTGGCCTTAGTGGTCTGTAGCAGCGTGGCATCTGCTTGGGCCTAAGCTGCGCCGCAATCCGCGGCTCCTCGATCATCTTCATAGAAACGACGCACAGAGTTTGCGTTCGATGTGAACGAAAGCGTGAAGCGGATCTTTTACTTACTCCTGCGTTTATAAGGTAAACAAACCACTCTAATCTGATCTCTATCGCGTCTGCGAAGGTGAACTTTGCGCAGCGAGCCTTAGGATAGCCGAGGCTGCTGAGCGCGGACTCATGCGTTCGTATGTGTACACTCGCTAAATGAAAAGAGAATTTTAGAAGTTGACTAATTGCAATTACGCGCGGAAATTTACTTTCGTCCGTTGCTTTCTTGTTAATTTTGACATTTTATTGCAGAGTTTAGGCCGCATTATGTTTCTATTAATTAAAATGGCTGCGGAAAGATAGCGCTAATACATGAGAATGGGGCTTTTAGGAATAAAAAGGCAATTTAATTAATTCTAAATGAAATAAATATTTTTATTTTGTAATTTTCCTAATTGTATGAGTAATGAGCAGAAAACCGTAATGTGAACATTGCATTGCACTGAATCGGACAGTCGATCGTAAATAAGAGCGCATCGGTATTCACGTATCGGAGTCACAGACGATCGCCGGGCGGCCATTATCGCCCATAAATCTAATTAATTGCCGCAACAGAAGTGAGAATAGACGCGCTACTCTGGGACGTGAAGATAATGCTAACTAACTGCATTTCTTTCCGGTATGTCACAACCCTAATATTCATCCTAAAACGAGCACGAAGTTTTTTCATACCACTCTGAGATTCTGTCCACAAGACGTGAATATATTATTTTACAATTAGGTATAAAATTGTATTGATAAAGATTGTACATATGGATTGAACCTCTGATTTATGCCAACTGAAAGTGAAGTTTAATTTACTTATTTTATTTCTTGTCACTGTATCAGGCTATAAAAATACGCTTTACTTTGCGCCATAAACCACATTGGGGCGCTTTCTCCATGATTGTGCGGGAATTATTCTGCAATGCGTATAAGTGTGTAACATACTAAATGTATATGAATTATTAATCAATAGTTGCCAATTCGTTTTTTATGGGTAAAGTTTTTGTTTCTTATTTCTAATTTACTACACATACATTTTGAGAAATACATGAAAAAGAGTTTGCTTAGGCTATCGTTAAACTTTTTAGTGGTTTGGATAAAGACGATGATACATTTTGAGAAATACATGAAAAAGAGTTAGCTAGAGCTATTGTTAAACTTTTTATTGTATTGGATAAAGACGATGATGGTTCAAGAGGAACTTTTTATCTAGCCGGTCTGCAATCTTTAATTGCCTCGGTTCAGCTGAGCGCATCCAGAGTTTATAAGCCACTAACTAGATAAGTTATGCTTAGCGTACATTACTTTATATTCAGTTTTATAGTCAAATTAGTTTATTAAGTCCACGATGTAGAATAATATCAAGATTTATTAAATTGTAAATGTAAACAGCATATTTGTTCTTGATTAAGACGCGCAGTATTATTATAACCCCATATGAAAACATATTTTTAATAAACACTTTGTATATAATAATTATTTCTGGAAGTGAAATATTCGTTAGATAAGTTAAGTTATATTCAGAAAAGTTTTGATCGATACAAATTATCAATTAGATAACTATAGTAACTATCTATTCATAGCACTTATCATTGACTTAAAGGTGGCAATCACTAATGAAGATTACACGGAAGCTTAATTAGATTACGCCATGCCACTCATTGCACACGTAACCTGCGATCAAGGCGGGTACATGTGTCGATCAACGCATGCAAAGATCTCCCATGAATCGATCTTCCGATGCGTAATCGGCGTCTGCCAAGTGTCACTCTAATGCTTTTTGTGCCGCCATTGTAGTGCGCGTGGAAAGGAACGCGCCTCAGTGCTATGCCGCCGCACCAGTCGCACCAAGAGAAAACCACTCATTAAAATGTTTTTACAGCGGCAATTGCCTTTATGAGGTGTGAATTCCATGAACTGCGCTATTCATTGAAAGTCATACCGTCAATTATGTAATAGTGTATACGATAGTTCATTTGTATTAGTTGCGTATGTCTACTTGAAGTTATGTATCAACAAGAGTTTAAGTCTGGTGTAAACATAAATAATGGCTTAATCTAATTTAATCTAGATACGTAACAGCTGAAGGGGGAGGGTGCGAGGAAAGTGTTAAAGCGGTAGACAGTTAGGTGCGTGCGTGGGGGCGCTCGGGGACTGACCTGCTCCACGAAGTTCTCGGCGGTGAAGCGCTTGGTGAACTCGGTGAAGGTCTCCTTGTCCTGCAGGCTCTCGCGGCGCGCGCGCTCCACCTTCATCTTGCGGATGCCGGTGATGTCCTTGGACATCTTGAGCTCCTCGATGAGGTCCGTCTTGGCGCTCTTGAAGTGGTGCTCGGCGGCCGAGGGCAGGCACTGCAGGGAGAGCGAGCGCGCGGGCGGCGGCGCCGACAGGGTCTTGGCGGCGGGCGCCTTGAGCCGCACGGCGCACAGCTCGGCGCTGCTGATGGCGGCGAGCGGCTGGTGCGCCAGCGGCGGCTGCGGCGGCGGCTGCGGCGGGGCCTCGGGCGCTCCCTGGGGGGCGGGCGGCGGCGGCGGCGGGGGGCGCGCCTCGGCCGCCTCCTCTCTCTTGCAGGGCGCCGTGATGGTGCGCAGGTACTCGGAGGGCTTGATGAGGCGGTCGGGCGCCGTGTGCGGGAACGCGGGCGGCACGAACGGCAGCGCCGGCTGCTTGTTGACGAGGTTCGGTCCGCGGGGCCTCTCGCCGTCTGAGGCCAGCGAGGCGCGCCGCCCCCCTGCGCACACAACACACACATGAGCGGCCGCAGTGGGGGGAGAAAGTGCCGCGGCGCACGCACCACTCGCGCCCATTGCTGCCCACCAAAGTTTAGGCGAACTCTATCTATTGGAGCCCAAACATGGCCACGAGTTCAATTGGACTAAAACAGTTGGGTGTCTTAGCGCCATTTTCTATATCGTAGTAATTGAAATAGAAATTTTCACCAAGTGATGGAGCAGGGCCCCTTAACGCTCCTTACGACAATATTTTTTATAGTGAAGTTACCACATAATTATGCCCAATTCCTTTGCTTATATACTCTAGCTGCTACTACATATGCTGAGACTTTGCGTCAATAAATACAAGTCAATAAACAAACAAATACTGATGTTAGATATAGATTCAATGTGAGCAGAGGTGAATGAATCCCAATGATGAACGCATATCCAGCCATCGATTACAGCGAGACTTAATCTGTTTCTGATGACAGTTTTGATTGATTTCTGTGCATAGCTTGCATGTATGCGCATGGGCGCGAAACATTTAGGAAGTTCATTGATACGTTTGCCAAGTAATTGTTAAATGTTTGTCATAAGGACTTGTTTTGTAATTTTCTTTAGGTACTATATTATTCTGAGCGAGATAAGAGCTTCATGCAGTTTAAGAGGGACTTAGATTTCCGTGGCTACTCTTATGAGAATAAAGGAATGGTGTAAAACTACTTCTAGTACATGTACTACTGCTTTTTCTACATCTTGGTCTCCAATCCATTTTATTCTTGATTATGAAAAAATCATGTTTGACATATTCGGCAAGCGCTGTATACACAGAACAAGTAGAGAATGCATGAATATTCCAGAGCGCGATACAAATAATGTGCCTTTCCAGTTGGGCAGGTGCGCCACGGTAGAGCGGCCCCTCTGCCTCTGCAGCTATTCCGCCATTAGTGCGGCAATGAGCGCTTATCAATATTAATGCGGCATCTTTGCTAATTAATATGTCAGTGCTCTTGTCAGCGTTTTCGTTAAATACTATTGCACCTGGACATGTCGCACGAAACAACAACTGATGCAGACGTGTCTCAAGGCATGCGACAGTTGTGCTGGTTTCTACTATTATTAATATTGATAGAGCTGGTTTACAAATTGTTTATACAAACATTGTATAGAATATTTACGTATAAATTTGAAAAATATATCTACTTGATACAACATACATATTATTATGCGTTTGTATCATCACCTGGGTAACATATATGGGCGGTGATATAATGGATTAAAGCTGTCATAAGATACTCATTTTGTATTGTTGCTTGCGGCAACGCAACATCTTTTACTTTAATACGAGTATTAAGTTCTGCACTTAATCTAATTCACGATAGTCCCTATTGATATTAGATCTTGTTATATTTAATCGTTTGAGCGTCTATTATGGCCATAGTTAAATGCGAAGTCATCGCTTAGAGAAAAGCTACCAATTAGGACGCAACTAATAGCTCATTAAGTGAAGAAAGTGAAGTTAAGTGTTTTGTTTAAAATTCATTGAAAACTTCTTTAGGCAACGCATTTAAATTTACATATTCATCTATTTATAGCTGCGATAACGTATACGTGTTCATGCACAGTAACTCAGAATAACTTTCAAAGTGTGATTTAACAACCTTATAGCGTCTCAATTAATGTTTAGTTCTACAACAGATAATATACTGTTTGGCACTGTGTGTATTGAACAGATTCTGGTAGGGATTTGATGAGAATCATATTTTGCTTTACAACATATAGCAGGCTACAATTGTAATTAAAAAAAAAATTCTTACATTTCAAAAGAGAGCAACTGATACTATTTCATTTATTGCATCATTCAGGTTTCATTTGTCTCTCTGCGTTATCTTCTATTCTTAATCAATGGCCTAGGCCTCCTCGTAGTTTTTATTTTATTACAAACAGCAATTTGTTTTCGGACATGCGTTCATCAATTGATCGAATACCAAGTTCTATTGCAATGGCACAACCGTACCTTAAAATTATATTATGAACTCGTTGTATTGCTTGTATTTAAAGGCGAGATATATATCTCTGTACTAAAATTTAATGACATTAATCTAATAAAAGGTTCTATAGTGTATCTCACCGAGTCGTCCCTTGAGCTCGGAGGGCTTGAGCGCAGGCTCCTCGAGCACGGCGGGGGGCGCGGGCGGCGGCGGCGGAGGAGGGGGCGCCTCGTCGCTAGAGCTTACACCTGCACAAGCACACGGGGAATCAGCGAGAGGGAAAATATGAAAATATCTATAGTCTATTCGCGTTAAGTAAATAGTGACATCATGATATATAGACGTTAAACTGACCAATGAGACGTTAGTAAATGAGAAAACAATTCACATCAACCAATTGCAGACGACAGTTGTCACGTCTCATTGGTCAAATCGCCGGGACATGATGACATCACTATTTTCTTAATGCGAATGTACTATAGATACAATATACCGCTAACTAGGATGTTAAACAAGTTCAAAGTCAACCAGTAACAGTAACCATGGAACTGTGTCACATTATAATTTAATAGAGGGAATACATACCTGATGAGACCCCCGAAGAGGCGGACCCCTGCACGAGGGGCTCCTCGGTGACGGACGCCCTGCGGCTGCCAGCGGCCGACGACAAGCGGCTCGCCTGCGCACAACACAAGCACACGTTCATATCTCTTAACCTTTACGGTGGCCAGCACCTTGAAGTTATATAATCCCCGCGAACGCGATTAGTTGCAGATTAGTTTCGTATCTCTCGGGGTGGTAGCCAGGGGTTTGTACCCTCACCTTGGCTTCTCAACCTAACCATGGATGATTGCTTGACCAATTTGCGTGAAAGCTATGGTTTTAGAATGGATGAGTTTGTCTTAGTGTCTCTTGTAGGCGGACGATCAATAAGAAGTTGCAGCAGATGATGGACATTACAAGTAAAAAACACTTTTGAAAGAAAGGACATAAAGGTAAATGTAAGTAAAACCAAAACTATAGTTTTTGAACGATAGGAAGGTATGACAAAATGTGTTATTAAAGTGGATGGTAAACAAGTGGAATATATTTGGGAAGTGTTTACAAGAGATGGTAAAATTGAGGTTGATATTGAAAGGAGAGTGAACAAGGGAAATGCAGTGAATGGCACCGTGAATGATATCCAGTTGGTTGATGTCAGAACAGATACAAAAGGCTAACGCTGTTCTGGCCCCAACTTTATGTATGGTAGTGAGTGATGGGTTTACAAGTAAAATTACAGTACAGATGAGGTCCCCTAGGAAATTATGCAATGTAAGATTGTGTGATAGGCTACTAAAGGATAGGGATAGGTATGTAATGAATAGTAATGAGCTAGTTGAGTGGGGTGCACTTACGAAGTGGTGCGCCTTGTGGGAGAGCGCGGCCAGCTTGGTGGCGATGGAGGAGCGGCCGGGGCTCTCGGAGGGCCTCGCGCCCCCCGCCTCCTCGAACGCCTTCTGCGATGCGCTGCACAACACAAACTAATATTAGACAAACTTTAATAAAAATAATATAAATTTTTCTACAGGTTGCCCATGTGTAATGTAGCATATATTTACTTCCCTTGAGAGGCATTTTTAGCCACCGAATATATCTATTACTGATGAGATATATGGATATCGCAGTCCAAGTGGTTGGCCTGTCTCTGTAACGTATACAAGTATAGATCTAAGATCTGCTCTTACTCGTCTATTAGGAAACGAGAGTGACGTGCATTTATTAATCTAAGAGTTTGTAGCATAGTGGATGATGGCGAGACTCACGTGTCCTGCGTCTTGGTGGTGTAGTCCACGATGAGGGCGGCGCTGCCGGGCCGGCTGTGGCTGCCCGAGTCGCGAGAGTTGCTCCTGCAACGCACACGCATCGGCGTTCATCAAGGTGGCCAGAGGGTTGGATGACCAGTTTAGGATTCTCAAACCCAATAATATGAATATATATATACAATAACTCAATAAGTGAAATACAACATATGTACCTCTTCTCCTTTCGGACGGAGAAGAACTTAGGAAACTTAAGCATAGATCAATGGCATTGCAAACCCAATATCCAATATAGCATTAGTGATAAGTTACTATCTTATAACTCCATAGATTCAATTCACTCCTAATCTATAAGCTGATTTTGATACACAAAGAAGAAAGGCAGTAGCTTAGCACTATATTTCCATTACAGAATCGCCAGCGGTAGTTAGTCATTGCGTCAAAACTTTTGAGATTAGAGCGACCGTTGCGATGTGATGTCTCTGTATGTGTATGTAGTAAGCGAATGGGCGTGTGGCACCTGCGGCGCTGCGGCGGCTGGTGCGGCAGGTAGATGTCCTCGTAGTCGTGGTCGCGGCGCAGGGCGTCGGCGCCGCTGTCCGAGTCCGAGAGCTCCTTGTCCGCGCCCTCCGCCCCCTCCGCCCCCTCCGCGCCGTGCACCTCCGCCTTCACTGCGCCCCCCACATCAACACAAACGCATTAGTAACGGAATATGCTTACACAAAAATAAAGATAGATATGGGGTAATTGATCCTCTAACAGCTTCAAGCATCATATAATCAGACATAACCATTCACAAGTATAAACCCTTTCAGAGTTGTTGGTCGGAAATTCAAGTTTTCATCCCCGAAATTACAGAGTTAGTGACACTAAGTCCGTCTGGAACCTTAAGGACCTGCGAGCGCCGAATGTGTCAGGTGTCGGCTATGTCGCTGTTCATAAGGACTGACTTTTATCTGTTCCAAGAGATGTGTAACATTTCTCACGATGTTTCTCTTAACCTTAGCAGATATTCATGGTACAATTGTGTGCCGGATCTCCACCAGAGGTAGCGTAAATATTCTGCTCGAAACAAATAATGCAGTTGCGCAGCGAGTCAATGACGTTCGCTCAGGGTGAGGAACCTCATGACGCTATGCCAGTGGAGGGCCGGCTCTTAAAGTGCGAGATGCGAGGTGCGTAGTACCGGTCATGAGGGGCGCCTCCTGGCCCTCGGCGGGCGCGCGGGGTCCCGGGGAGCGCGGCGCGTGGAACAGCTCCCTGACGCGCTGGTAGAGCGCCGCGGC
The DNA here is from genome assembly GCA_030578115.1 of Leucoptera coffeella. NCBI lineage: Eukaryota > Metazoa > Arthropoda > Insecta > Lepidoptera > Lyonetiidae > Leucoptera > Leucoptera coffeella. The sequence goes on from JAMBLF010000876.1 coordinate 83,118, forward strand.
CGGAGCCCCCGCCTGCTCGTGCAGGTACCAGCCGCCCTCCGCCTCCGACGCCGACGCCGAACACGCTGCAACCACACACACATTAGATCACTATTATAACGAAGACTCCTAAATAAGCTATAATGGAATTGTTCACGTTTTTATCATTTCCGATGCTAAAGAAAATTAGTCTTGTATGAACTAGTCCATTAGACAAATGCATAATTAGATTTATAGTTTTGTTCATTAAATATATATAGATAAAGTAATTGATATACATAAATACTGTATTTATGCACTTACACCGTTAAACAACTATCAATAAATTCAAAAACTGGTACAATATTATATTGTTGTATAACACAAGTGACGTCTGTATCATCAGCGTATCCATCATCATAATTTTATTACAATACTGATATTCAAGTATAACTTATCACCAATAATGTTAACAATGTGATGAAAGAATAATATTATTAAGTATTCAATATATTCATTATTGAATGAAAACTGGACAGGCAAAAAGGAACTACAAATAGTTATAATCACATCCTAAATAAAGCTAACTCTCCATATAACATGTCGTTGCTATAACGTAGAGATTAAATAAATACTTGAATCGTTTTCTCAGTGAATGAGAATTGGAACGTTAGCCATACTACTAAAATGTGACCAAGACAAAGTGCGCTTTATACTACGGAATTCTGTACTTATAATTATTATGATCGTAGACCCGTTAGGTGATAGATAAGAAGCAGTAGGCACCTATTCTCCTGAGGAACATGTCGTTCCTCCTGGAGGGGCGGGGCAGAGTTACGAGGCCACTAATCACATCCATCGTGCGCACACGTGCTCACTCAACGACACTCAATGCGGAGAAATGCAATTAATGTCCCCCGGGAGGCCACCACATCTCTGTCCCGCGCCACGACCGCGGACCAACTGCGCGCCACACGCTGAACAATATGAAAGGTGGCTAGTCCATCACTTCCTGTTTCGTAACGCTCAGTGCAATGTAACCTGATTGATTCTGGCGTTACGTGTGTGGCATATCTCGCTTTTAAATTGCTAATTATACAATATTCACGCTCAATAATCAGTGCCGAGGAAATTGAGTGTTATGTGCTTCGAGGATCTAAATTATCTATACCATCTGCTTTGTTACGTAATATATTGATTTACCTTTATGCACATTATATGATACATATACGCTCATGTAACATTAGATTCACAGTATTCATGTATCTATGGTAAAAGATTGGATTACGAGGATTAAGTAAAAAGATATGCAATCAGTTCTCATTTCATATCATTGCAATCAATTACCACTGAAGCCTAGCAAACATTATGCATTAAAAATGTAAAGCATCATTGAAATGTGACCATTCTTCGATAGTAGACAAGAGGAAGCAATGCAATTTGTTCTTTTTAACGTCAACATAGCTGTTAATTATTGCAGAAGTAGTAGTTGAGGCGAAGAAGTATATCCTGACTTCATTTTAACCACACAATATACGTTGGCTTGTACCTAAATTAGCCACAAGTGTGAAATGTGCTTTCCCAGAGTTGGCGTATGGAGTATCACCTGAGCTGTCCTCGGAGGAGGAGCTGAGCTGCGTGGCGCTGGTGGCGCTGGGCCGCTGCATGGGGTTCACGTACAAGCCGTCCGCCGGGCCAGACCTGCACACACATACATACATCAGAAATGGCTAGCCTCATAGGCAGCAGCAGATACACTTAAGAAAGAGCCTATACAAACAACACTGTAACAGGCTGATCGATTGGAAGAAGCTTTGTGATAGATTATACAGGTGGTGACTTTGTGAAACCACGCGTTCGTAATGACATTGTACTGCATCAGTTGTATACATATTGTATACATATATTTATGTTACCTCAATATTTCCTGTCACTCTTAGCACAATTATCGGAGTTCCATAGCCAACTCCCAGTGCCCAATATAGTTCTAATTTCCTTTTGGTTACTTTTCTACTTCAGTGTGTATGCTTAGTGTGTGTATGTGTGTGCGTACGTACTTGATGGTGGCGATGGCGTGCAGGGGCGGCAGCGGCGTGGCGGGCAGCGAGCCCCGGCGCTCCTTGTCCGGGGGGTGCAGGTAGAACGGGGAGCGCGACGCCACCGCGTTGATGCACTCCGGCAGGGCGCACTGCACACAAAGCAAACAAACAATTATATTAGATAACTGTTTCGTAGAGTGCTGCATGTTTAGGCAATATATGGAGGTTCGTTGTGTATATCAATCATTGCTATAGTGGATATGCTTAAACGAACAGACAACTTCGCTGCAATATGTAGTGTATGTAACAACATATTATTGATATATAAATGAGTCTGAATTCATCTTACTTTGTATTGACGAATATGAAACACCTATACCCCAAACCATATTTATAGTGTAGCATACATATATACATAGTCGCAAACATGTAGAAGGCTGACCGGAGAACCAGGGATTCAGCCTAGCTGCATCGTATACTGAGGCAGCACCTTTTCACTGCATCAATGGTTTTTTTTACATTTATTTTTTCCATGTTTGTGTTGTGTTAAAGTAGTGAATAAAGTTTCTTTCTTTCTTCCTAAAGGTGCATAGTGGGTGGAGGGGGGCTCACCCTGGCGTCCCCGGGGGCGCAGGCGCACTTGTGGATGGACTTGTAGTAGGCGGGCAGCTGCTTGCCCTCGCCGCCCGCCCCCGCCGCACCCGCCGCCACCAGCACGTTCAGGCACTGGAACATAGAAACAAAACATACATTAGAACAACGATAAAATTAATATTGTTTATATTTTAGAAGAAAAGAGCTCACTGAGTTATGCATAGCTGGTTAGTGCCTCTATAGGTGACCACGGTTCGTCTAGGCGACTCATTATAATTACAGTGATCAAAAGGTTCTATTACAAAACATAATTTTGACGTGTATTTATTAATTTCTTTCCATTCAAACCGTACGAGCTCCATTAAAGTACATTAAATAAAATCTTTTAGTTTAAATACATACATATAATGATATGGTGTCGAACTGGTATGACTCACATCAGATCCTATTCGGCCATTTATGGCCCAATGAACAGGCGATGTGCCAAATCTGAATCAAATTAAATTTGCACAACATCACAAAGCAACAGGAAGCAAGAATGGCATTGGCCTTAATTTGGGATTTGTCACAGAACAGCATTGTTATTAAAATTAGTATTATATAGAACGTGCTAGTACATAAATTTTAAGTGAAAAAGTTTAAGCGCTAGATGTAAAGACGGACCAACCGTAATGGTTAATACTGTTAATAATTTCGAGGTTTAAAAATGTTGTGTTTATGATCCCTCACTACGTTTTATAGCTGTTTTAGAAGGGAATGAGATTTATGCAATAGAAATTCATAAAGCCTGATGTAATAATACTTGCATGTGAGCTATAAAACGGTTATAAAATGAAAACAGCACTTTCTCTAGAGGAAACGGTTTTGGTAAAACTTAACTGTTTTATTCACATGCCATAAAATTTGTGGTCAATTGTAAATAGCCATTGTTAATATTCATTTTAACATAAACTTAGAGTTTGACGGAGGAAAATCATGGCAGAAAAATATAACAATATGTTATGATCTAAATTCATTGCAAACTACCAAGGTTGTGGAATTCACAATTTCCTATTTAAACTTAATATATGTATTCACCTTCATTTACTGAGGTTGAATGTTTAAGAATTCATTTGATAAAACATAGAAGCTTAGTCGTTATGGAATTGGGCATTCATAGATCATATGTAAATTCCATCAAGACCTCGACTAATACGTCAGATCAGGTTTAAGCGCTTTAAAGTTCAATTCATTCGTGCCTAGTACAAGTATATCAAAAGTAAGTCATCTATTATGTCCCCATATGAGTTGAAACTACGCAACTACTTAATCTGTGAATCTAAAAGAAACTGAGCACATTAGCGCGGCGGCATGCGAGCTCAGAATTAAGAATTCAAATTACCGAATAATGTAAATAGCGATGTTTAACAACCAGAGTAGAACAATTTCACTTTCCAAAGAAAATAGCGGAGGCCATTGTTGAGCCATTCCGAAGGCCCGCCAAGCAATTAAGCCTTTATTTTCCACGGTCGCAACACATGGCTCTTGGATTGTTTTGCAATACTCTAGGATGCGTTATCTTTATAATGTACAAGACATCTTTACTAACTATAAAGTCACTGAACATCGTAAACCATCTCTCTTATACGAGTGTGAACCGTATGGAAATTTCGTGCGTTGTATTTTTAAGATTTTTATCTAAGTTATATTAGGATGAAATTTGGTGCCGACGTTTCCTAAGCTAGTTCTACATACATACATATGTGCTGATCAGTTACACATATGAGAAATTAAAATAAATAGATGCCTGTGCCAGTGTGTGTGAACATGCAATTTATCCACATTGTACAAGGGCTTCGATATTGACTATGTGATGAAACTTTAAGTACCCAAAGACCTTTGCAAAGGTATAGCGATCTTTCATACCTCTAACTATACTCTATAAACTTAGGCCATACTAGGTCTACGTTTTAACAATAATTAAACATCTGATTTCGGTCTCAGGGACTGCCTCACTAATGAGTCATGTGGTTGTGTTAAGTTCTGTGCTAGGATCTGGCACATTAAAAGCTGTCTCAAAACGGTCTATACTCATCACCATCTCAATATTGATCCTAAAAAGTGCGTCTCTGAGGTGTTTTGGTGTGTGTGTGTGTGTGGGGGGGGGTTACCTCCAAGTGGTGGTTCTCTGCGGCGTCGTTGATGGGGCTCTTGCCGTGGCGGTCGAGGTGCAGCCGTGCGCCGTGCCGCAGCAGCCAGCGCACCGTGGCCAGGTGCCCCCTGGAGGCGGCGAAGTGCAGCGGGGTGGCGCCGTCGCCGTCGCGCGCGTTCGGGTCCACGCCGCGCTCCACTATCTGCCAACGCAACGAGAAAACTTGCTATAACACTCACAGCTAGACTCAATGAGCACGAGAACAATATCACGAAAGTGATATAAAAAAATTATGTACCTATAAAAGGCTAACTTTAGCTGTAAGGTATTTAAGTTGAACAAAACATTGATAATCAAAAGTTTGATACAATTTGGGTATCTTATTATATCATATATAAACACGAACTATATCATAAAAGCGTACTCGAACGAGAGTATGAGCAATATTTATTCCTACAAAGTAAAGATCAATAAATTGTCTTCACAGCATCGCAATAATTCACACACTTCGTTGTTGATGCGACTTTTACAAGAGCAATTAATAAATTGATCACAACTTGTGACGAACGAGCGTATTTCATGTTTGACATGTTTACAAGGTATTCCGCTCATCTGGCGGCGATCAATCATGCAAGATATCAATAATACCTCTTGCAGAAGAACTATATTATAACTCTCAAACATATAACAAAGACATGTAACATGATTATGTACCTATGTGTATAAATAAATAACCTAGACTTTGGTGTGATGAGTGTGAATAACACACAGTGTCATATGCAGGAGAAACTGCCAATCTGCGGCTTGTGCCTTTTCTTATTTTTAATCTTTGACTATTTTTTATATTGACCCATATGGATATATAATTTGTATGTATATTGGAAAAAATCTTATTTATGAAACGTTACCAATTCGCAAGGCATCGTTAAGTGACGTTTCTGTACCTCTCGTATTATTACATTTGCGTTAGCTTTATTGAAATTCAAGTTAATTACAGATTTACATGTAACACATAAAACACGCTCCTCTTAACTTAATTATGTGTTTATGTTATTCTCCAAGTGTTTATTACTTTGAAAATTACCTTCCATGACATTGAGTAACATTTATGTTTAAACATGCTAAAGTTGCTCAACTGTTTGAATTAAGAACGAGTTAATCTCAAGACCAATCTCACATTGATGAGCTTTCAAAACATTGAATGTACAATGATATACAGTTTATTCTCGTAATCTGTGTAACGTAATGATTCAGGCTGTTTGTTATAACGAAATGTGAGTACAGCTTATAATCGTTTTAAGATTAACATACGAGTACTCCTATCATAACGTCTTAAACATTGGTTTTGAAATGAGATCGCTGAATGGGATAGTGGGTTACTGAATTTTATGCGTAAATTCTTTATACTCAAAAGCTTTATTATTATTTCTGTGCGTATGTATATACGTAAGCGTTACAGTATTGTAACGCTTACGCATAATATAAAACAAGTGTCGCCAGTTTTGTTACACTGAAAAATGCACACATTTATCTAACTCTGCGATTGCTTGGATGCATGTAGATACGAAATCAGTTTCGCAATCCAATCTCAATCAGCGGCAGTCGGAAGATATTTCAATTTCCTCACTCGCGCTGCTGAGGCATCGGGTGAAAAGAAACGCTGCGCCGACTGACAGCCAACTGATATCTATTCATTTCCTTTCCAATAGAGGCGGCGGAACGCTAATGATACCACTCTTCTGCGCAGCACGCAGCTACTAGCTCCTCCCACCCAATTCATGTGACATATGGATGCAGCTACTACATTTGAATCAGTCTTAACGCTAAGCTTAGAAAAACGAAAATATATTTTAATACAGCACTTCGAAGGCCTGGTCACTTTAAGGATAGGTATAGAGATGTTGAAGGCATTATTATAGAAATTGGAGATAGGTTGAGGAACATCGTCGTCTAACAGGTTCCTTTGACTCCTAGTCCCTTAGATTCCTACTCATCTCTCTTTTTAACCAAACGGAGAATAGTTATATTATTTACACACATAAAACAATATCTCTTAGTTCTATTTGGAGTATAGAGAACTGTTTTTGTCAGCAGAAAACTATTAGCGTTCCATGCACTAAATATAAAGGGTTAGTGCTCACCATCCACTTGACGCAGTCGAGGCAGCCGGTCTGCGCGGCGGCGTGTATGGGCAGCATGCCGTCCCTCGCCCTGGCGTCCAGCCGCCCCCCCGCCTCCAGCACCAGGTACTTGAGCACCGCCAGGTGGCCCTCCTGCGCCGCCAGGTACACCGGCGTCACGTCGTTGTCCATCGCCGTGTTCGCGCTGCACACAAGCACACCGTCAGGTTATAGTAAGGTTAGGTCTCAATGGTTCCAGTGGATAGGAATAAATATATTGATACATCGCTAGTGAAAAAACTTTAATACTCTTCACGCCAGTAAGCTTTTCTAGGATCTACTTAGTGGCAACGTGGTTACTACGAAGTTTCATAGTTGGTCACTGCAGAAAAATCTTCTGACATTGTATAATATATTTTCTAACTCTTGACCTCGATGGTGTTATTTTATTAGGACGTTAACAAAAATATATTTAGTAGAAAATGCTTTCAGTATGTAGTCATTCATGGCACAGCCAAGAAATAAAGTCATATCTGGCTATGTGAATAGTTGTACAAATATATAGAAATATAACGTGTTATACTTAATGACGCAACAAATGCAATCAGCAAACTATGATGATAAATGCACAAGTAAGTCGTTATGTAAATGAAGATATTTAAACGCGAGCAAAGCGAATTGGTTTTCGCAATAATTTCGTCCACGTTTCATCAAATAGCCATCAATCTCAGTGTTCTCTTAATAAGATGAAGCGCAGCGGGATTAGCTGCAATGAGAGGCTTCTCTTGTGCAAGACTCGAGAAGCAATTGACTATGGCTAATTACTAAATCATGGGAATCAGCCTCAGCGAGTATTAGTTCTAGAGCACGAGGCAAAAAGCATCAAGAATAGATGAGAAGAGACCTAGTTTTTCTGATAGATACATTAATACAAGTACAATTGAGAGTGGTTGAAAACTTTGTTTTCAAAAACGATAGTGAAACTAACGTGTGTATCATGACGTGCGAAGTATCATGACAAATGCGGATAGTTATGCTAACCGTGGAAAGAAAAGCCTTCGTAAGTCCTTACACTTACATATTTGTAAGTAGGTACTAAACTAATGTAATATAATATAAGCATCAATGAAATGTATTTTAGTCACTTTGTTTCAGGTTTTATTCGATATTTGCAAGCTGGTGGTAGGTCTCACTCTTGGCAATCACAATCTGAGTATTTTCGAATAGAGATGGGCCAATTAAAGAGCAGACTTTTGTTTAGTGGTCGCCAGCAACAAGGTTTCTTGAGTGAAAGTGCTCTTTTCGAATGAGTGCAATGCACGCGCTGCCTCCGATATGCCACTATTATACACTAGGTATCTTCATTTACTTGTGATAAGGTAAGTGGCACAGAAAATCCACTTCCTACGCAGCGAATGCTTAAATACCAATTTACATGAAATGACAATGAAAGACTCCGCTACCCCGACCCCGATATATTTGACATTGGCATTGGCATAACTTGTATGCTTAATATGATGCTGTTAAAATGTATTTAAGTATTAGTGATCTCCAGATGCGTTTCAGCCAGTCATAAATTTGGTGACCATTGGGATCGTATTGGTACATATTTAGGTTGTGTATAACGTTGGTACTTAGGGTTCACTTAAACGAAATCCGGTTCCAAACCATGAATATTACTTACGTCGCTTTTTATTAAGTAGGGTTAGGATAAAACACTGGAACATCTTCTTAGTTCTACGGTTCGGACATATTTTGTATAATAAGGATTATGACGGCCTTATTTATTTTATTATGGTATGATGGATACATGTAGATAGAAACTTCATAGATTTAGCAAGCCCAAATAAGAAATGCGCTAAAATTAGTAACTGATGATTTGATGCGTACTTTTAAATCCAACGGTAATATAAAACTTCCTATAAACCTGTGTGATACATGGTGGATGGACTACCATGTGTACGAGCGAGATGTTATGTCAACAGCAAATATCTCTAATTTAGCGATCTCTTCAATTGTTATGTCGCATTTCTTACATACAGTTAAACCCGCAATGCCTGCAGTTTACTCTTGAAAAAGGAGTAAATATTCTGCATTAGTGAACCTTCTGTTATTCAACTTCATTTGGTAGCTCATGGGTGTGCGACTTATGGGTAAAAGTGTAATAAGAGTGTAATTGTTGGGTAACACGCGGCGAGTGCGCACTGGCTAAGTGTCACTCTGGGCACTTGTAATTAGAGGCCATTGAGGAAAGCTCACGTAACTGCCTCTCGTGTAATCGTAACCGTAATTGGCACTCTTTATAAAATAGAAAAGATATTATGGTTAAATGTAATATCCCAATCTTCTCAATCTTTTTTTTTTCTTAGATTTAGATTATTTATTTGATATTTATGCCTTAATAGTTCTTTGCTGTTATTTATTCTTACAGAATAGTTTCTGATTTGAATGATTATTGGATGGATGGATTAAAACATGCCAATAGCATAAATATCAGGGAATACTGAAAACGAGTTTGATTTCCAGACGACCATTATGTATTAGATAATTTCAATTAAATGCTGCTTGATTGTGCTTAGTTCAAAATAGCAACGTAGTATACGGTATGGTATTTGGTAGTAATTCGTATGAAACCTATTTGATATAGTTATATATTCGCTTACATACCAGTGGTGGCTGCCATTGTAAGTGCCCGATTTGTGTTTGGAAAGCCTCTTGGTCTTCTTGCCCTTCTTCCCGAAGAGCTTGCTGGCCACGCGGCCGTAGCCATGCTGGGAGCCGTACAGGCTCATTCTGTTGTCGAACGTAAACATTGCACTCTTTGTTTCAATTATTTTACCAGTCTTAATGTTATAAGTTTGCTACATAGAAAGCGCGCGTCTACAACTTTTTATTTGAAGAAGCATAGACTTGAATTGTATTCGTTCAGCCACATAAACAAAGGTCATTTATTTTTCAGTCCATTGTTAATATTAGACCATCGAATATTATATTGAAGCACATAATTATTTGGAAAACGCGTCCGCGACATGAGCGAGCCAAACCGAAACTGGTAAGCTCTGTTCGTCGTTTCCATGAGAAAAGCCAGCGCAAGTGGCAGCAGCGAAAGTGGCGCCTGTCGCCGACCTGCGAGGTTCCCATAGGCCGCCGCAATAGCACGTGCGCCGAACAATGTCTCTACTTTAGATATCGAAGTACGTCACTTTAATTGGCTTTTTGTTTCGCTAATCACTTTTATTGGCGAATAAAAAGTCCCATTAAAATTCCACGTACATGTGATTACTTCTAATGCTGGCTACGAATGGAAGGGATTCTTTGTACATGTAACGTTCTCATGCAAACTATAGGTTCCCCTACACACGACTGGCATTCCTCCCCGAAAATTGGACACGAATTTATAAAACTTTACTTTTGCTACAAACTTAGCAACAGTATACCTATACGTGTAAATTTACGTCAGCTCAGGTCAGCCTACTCATCGTAGATATTAACCCTTTGTTAATCGGCCAAAACCCACAACGATGCTATATTAAAAATCTTTTAAATACATGCATGTATTAAACATAATGTACATATACTTCTGAAACACACTGAAAGCTTTGAAAGACATCAGTGTTGCCAATGACGCAACGTTGTGTCAATGGCCTTGGGGCGGCCATCGGAATAAGCTCGCAACTGCAACAAAAGGGACACACACACGATCAGCGACGGCGTTTTCACTTTCGTCGCGCGGCCGCTATTTGGCCAAATGACGAGGCACTTCTCACTTGCCACTTTCGCCTTCCCAGTGCCACCTGCCATGTTACTCACACAACTGTATGCTGAGTATAACAATAACTTGGGACGAGTATGTCGGTAAATACAACATATTAGTCATCTACGAGATTATAAATGTTAGCCAAAATAAGGTTAGGTCCTTTTCTGATACAAATATTATGTAGTGCTCTTGCATAGAATACAGATACCCTAGAGACGTTGTAGAGGTGAGCAGTGAAAATTACAAATATAATCAATGTACTATCATCGGATGCAAGCCTTGATCTCTTGACTTGCATGCAGCTTTAGCGCTGCTTCATTGTAGGCCTATTCCAAAGGAACTTTTAAATGGCTTGGAAACGTAAAAATTTGCACGTTCTATGTGTTCCTAGTAAACGACTTAAATTGAATAAATCTCGTAACAAACTCAATTCACGGATCACGACAATAACGTAATAACTGCATACCTCTGTGATGTAATTGACATGTTACGTGAACTCCAACAATGGGCAACACGAGAGGAATAAGAACTCAATTTCATCTAATTCTTAATAGGGTCTCGTGGGAAATTTATAATTGACCGAAAAAATAATGAACTAAAGAAGATCTTGACAAAAAGTTTACCTCTATAATTATCTTTGTTAATATTAGTTTGCACTACACTACTGGTTTTTTTTTTATTAAGGGATTCATCGACGACTACAAATTGTTCCTAAAGGCTCATAGAGCGTCCACCTGTCATCTGATGAAAGTCTGTATGATTCTCAATGTAACAACAATTTGCAAAGCCTAGGCGCGGCGTCTGATATGCGATGCGATTGGAAAGCTCGCACCAACACGATTTATTGTCGAGCAATAAAGTTTTTGTCGCAAATCATTTGCACGTAGGATTAGTAGAAAACTCATGGGAAACCAACGTATTCAGTTGCAGCGCACTGCTCTACGGAGACAAGATGTGTCACACGACACGATGCGCTCGCAGGGCGAAGTTTACTTAAGCGCCAAGATATCGGTGCTTCAATGGCGCTCATCCTGAGAATAGTAAGCTTAGAAACGACAAAATATCCTCACACACGATTTAATTATGTAAAAGTGCAATCAGTCACAGACACTCGCCCACTTCACAATCCCCTTAATGATGGACAGAATATTAATAACAATAAGTCATACAATTCTATATTTGTTAAGGACCTTTAAAAAATATCAAAAACATAATGCCAAAAAATTATAATAATTAATGATGAACAAGAAACCTTAACACACGATATTGTGTCGTACTCTACATACGAGTATATCCTTAGTGTATTTAAATCATTGCGTCTGCATACGAATTGAGATAGTCCGAGTAGCTGAGCGGCTGTTTGCGCAGACACAACAATAAGCTATTTGCTACGGAGCCTCTCTCTTGAGCTATTAATAAACGCTTTTTGCTTAATTGTGACAAGAGACAATTGAACTTGAGCGTTCTCTGAACTCTGCCACTTTTTTAATCAATCTCGTTGGACACGTCACATGATAAATGACTCTATCCACACAAACAAACACACGATTTAATTGTTCCTGCTCTTCGAGGTAGGTCAGGCCATTGGCACAATCTGTATGTACAAGCTTACATGGAACATAAGTTTCAGATGGTCTGGCTCGTACTACTACGAAATTTTAAATTCTCGCATAAGAAATATTCAATACTTCAAAGACTCAAATTGCCCAAAATACAGCGCACATACCAAACAATGCACTAATACTACTCACGTGCTGGGGTCGGCAATACCATTGATGGTACTATGGACCCACAGTGGTGTCCATTGTACCATTAATGGTACAAACCAATGCTACTAAAAACACCGCGGGTGAAAGGGGATAGTGCTAAATTAGTCTGTTAGTGGTCTTTGTTTTTGAGGGTTAAACAATGAGTACATCCATGCGTATATAGGGCACATTGATAAGTTATGAATAAATGGGTTTGCGATCGATCTATCTCCATCTTAAGTATTCATAGAACGGTGTCGCGTACCTTATCAATCAGCTTAATTGGCACTTTAACGGCCAATTAATCCTCCTAACAAACAGCAGATAAGAGCGGCGCATTAGAAATCACCGCCGCCGCCGCCGTTATTCAATTAAGTGCACAGCGCCTCGCCACATCTGGAACGGAACTAATTTCCGGGACGATTCTCCTAACTTGTCAGGCTAACAATTAATGCACACACTATTTATATGGACATTCTAAAGAGTTGTCTTTTTGCTACAACTGCTGCATTCAAGATACAAGAATATCTGCTGTTATATTGTATTTTCAATCGACGATGACAAGACAGGCTAATCTCAAGACGTAAAATTGCAAGATTTTGACTTAAATATGTCAAAATCAAAGAGCTTACTTAAAATAAAACTTACATAGATCTTTAAAAAAAGTGAAAATAAAACGCTATTGGGATGTACAGAACCTATAATACATATTTTATCTCTTGTTGCTGTGATAACAATAAGAAGGAAATGACATTTGCATTGCTGACATTTTAAACTATTTTGAATATTGCTGCCAATCAACGTGGTTAAGTTCTAATACTTACATTACTTTTGCACCATAATTATTCTTTTTGCTATATTATTGTTACGAGAATCGCAGCGTCTGGCTTCTGCGTGCCATACTACTAATATGAGGAGAGTTCTGAACACAGAAAAATAACAACAAAATCTAATTATACGCTGATGGCGATTAATTACTAAATTTTATATGGAAAGCGCTCTTATTGCGATTGCAAGAAGGAAAATGTGCATTAAATTAACCTAATCTGATGAAGTCAATATTGAATGTAGATTGTGCTAATAATATACGTAGTTTATAAGTTTTTGTTGGGATGCCTGATTCTATTCATGTGATAGCATTACATTCAATGATAATGATGGAATAATAATTCAAATTTTGCAAATATGCTTTGAATAGCATTGTGACAAAATTGTATGAGGTAACATTCTTATCGTTTGTTATTTTGACTTATGGGCTCATGAGTCGAATACTGTAGTCATTCCGAATGAATCGAGATCGATAATTTCCTTTAGCAGAGTGTTTAATGTTAAATTAAATTGTATTGCAATTTAACTAAAACTAAGCAAAAATGGTTGATTAGAACTATGCTTTAATTGAAATGAATGCCATTAAACATATTGTTTTTTCTAAGTAAGTCTACCCGACCCACTATATTTAAAACAAATGCGTTCACGACCGTGCGGGGTAGTCAGAGGTTTCCATCTTCGCAATCGCGGAGGTAGTAATTCTATGGCCACCTTGAACCCACTTACCTCTATGTGACAGGTGGTAAGTCATGTCGCCATTTACAAGCACTAGCTATAGTTTTAGAGATTCGCGATTTATACTCATAATTAATAACTAACGGGACTTATCGCGTAAGTTTTTATATAATAAAGTTACCTTTATTAACCCGACGTTTCGGCTACGTTGCAGCAGCCATAGTCTCTTACGCGATAAGTCCCGTTAGTTATTAATCATAAACACGAACTATTAACTAATCGGGTACATTTTTCCTTACCGTAGTATTCGGTGTATTTTGCAAATATGTTTTTTTATTACGAAATTGCCATTGCTACATGCTTAGGCGGGATTTGAACCCTATTCCAACTGATTCAGAGTTAAGCCCCAAACAATGGAGCTACACCGAATTTTACTATTTTAGTTTATTTTATTTCGTGTATCATGATTACAAATGTCTCTCAAAAGTTTGTAATTATTCATATTTTTTAATAAATACACCACATAGATCACTTTATCATTAATATATTGCGTTACAGTTAATATATTTATTTGTTTTAATGCATCGCTCAAAGATCATCATACAATGCTCGTAGATCGAAAAAACCAGCTCTATTCAATTGTCCCACAAAAGAAGACATGACACAATTAAAATAACAAAAATAAACAAATTGCTATATACAATCAGCCAAGTGTATTATTTTTTATCTGCATAGGCTGCTGAACTTCGCCTTTTCGCCAGACCATCGATGTGCTGGCTAAACATTGAGGCAATTGTGATTCCTAAGAAGTTAATTAGGATGCTAGTAAATAAATTCCTAACATTAGGCAAAGTAAACCTTACACATTATGTCTTATTGGTTTTTTTTTATTCTAAACCATTGTTCCACCTCTGAAATCACCCTACGTATCCTCTCTGTTTCGTCTTTTCGTCTATTACTTTAAATAATATAGAAGTATCATCCGTAAACAACACGATGTGGCAACGGCAATCATTCATGTAAATTAAGAAAAGGAATGGTCCAAGAATGGAACCATGCGGAACAGCCCTAGCAGCCAAACCGGCGCTCGATCTACATCGACCGAATGTGATCCTTTGAATCCTTCCTCCAGGTAATAAACAATCAGATCGAGTGGCCTGTCACCTAAACCGATATGCTTTAGCTTCATGTATAGAGTCGCAGTCGAGTCGAAAGTAAATACCTTTGGAAGATCGCAAAAAATACGTACTTTAACATTTGCTTTCTCCCAGAAGTCAAATATTTATTTTATAAGATCAACCTCAACATCTGTTAATTAATAAAATCAAAATCTATTTATTTGTGAAACATGTGTACAAAAGATCTTAATCTAAGTTACAGGGTCTCAACATGGTCTGCCGTCATGCTTCGGCGTACAAATTAATTATAAAAATGTCAAAAAATAAATAGTTAAAATTAAAATTACATTACAATTATAAATCAAAAGTATAAATAGTCAATAATGTCAAAATATTTTACATGCATCATCTAATATCGCTTAAGCGATTTATCATTACAAAATTATTTAATAGAATAGTAAGCTCTATCTAGTAGGAGCTTCTTAAGCTGAACTTTGAACACCCAGCAGCTCTATCTGTTTCAGTGACTTAGGCAAGGCATTAAAGACACGAGTCGCCATCCCTGAAACATTGTTTGAAACGCAGGCGATTCGGTGTCTCGCCGTAATTATATCAAACCTATGCCGTTGCCGCCTACTCTGAACAAATAAATTTCTATTCAATGCCACAAAAACACAAATTTCGAATATATAGAGAGAGAGAGAAATGTCAAAATTTTTAAATCTTTAAAGTGCTCCCTACAACTGTCCGTTGGCTTTAAGTGCTGTACTGCTCTTATGCATCTCTTTTGCGCCTTGAAAATCATTTCCCTTTGTGAGCAATTTCCCCAAAATATAATACCGTACCTAAGTGCAGATGCAACATACGAATGATAAGCGACCAACAATGTACCCCTATTAACTTTTTTTGATAGCTGATACAGCATGTAAGAGAATTTACTCAATTTTTCACAAACATGAAGAGAGTGTGTTTTCCATGTCAAATGTTGTCAATGTGTCAATAAATGTAAACGACTCCCGAATACTCTTTTGTGCTCGAGGCATTGCCTACCATAGCATGGTTACCTAGCCATATAAACAGTCTGAGTGGGCTGTAGCGGGGCGGCTGCACTCACCTGATGGCGGAGGGCGGCGCCGTGCGCGAGTACTTGAGCTTCATGGAGGAGGCCCTGGCGATGGGCCTCTCGCGCCGCGGACACGTCGCCATCTCGCTGTCCTCTAGACTCTCTCCCTCAAGCACTCACTCTACGATATGGGTTAGGGCTTCGATATTCATGTATTCTATGGTTCAAGGGTTATGAATCGTTCACTTTATACCTATACACGGGACCTATAAGTACACAATATGTTTATAGTCACTCCCTTTACGACTTCTCTGTTAAAATCTAGTGTATTTAACACGATAAGAATTATAAACTTAATTTTGTAAGTCGAAGACTTTATTTAATAGTAGCTGTAAATTCATAGGCCAGTTATGAAAGTCACGAATTTATTGTTTCTTTATCCTATTAGTAGTTTAGCTACTTCTCAGTGTCTAAATCTATAGACTATCCCCCTGTGCTACTAGAAGTAGTGACTATTAATAGCATGAGCGTATGAAGATGTTATCCGCAGAAGCATAAGTTATTCTCGTCTACGAGAGCATCACGCATTGCCACAAAAAGTGCAGCAGCGAGATGTCTAATTCAATTGAATCCGGTGCGTTCGGTTGAAGCGAAGAAAGTCTTCCATCGAGAGCATTCTTTCGCTAAATCCATATTAATCTCCGCGAAGAGCGCGCTGCCAGAATCATTCTCTTCATAGTTTTCGCGGATTTCGTTGTCTTATTAACAACTGTTTATCGTTTTAGCAAACTAATGCGACGGAAGACCGTCTTTACCTGGTTATGCCTCAAGAACAGACCGAAATCAACCGAGCTTAGACCTGCACCAGTGGCAGTGCTCTTAAGGACTCAATAGTTTTGATGTAGATACATAATCAACTCAGTCTTAAAACGAGCATAACTTAATATAGCTTATTGTATCAATACCTGCAGATAACATTGTCAAAACTATATTATATAAGAGCATAAACTATTACCCGCTTTTTCGTATTTATTTCCAAAAAAATGTATGATATAAAAAAATGGCTGTTAACGTAAATATTTCCTGTATATTAGTATAGTTTTTTCTTTACACCAAGCGAAAAGTTTTAATTGCAAAATAATTTTACGCCGATAAAACAAAACTACACGAGATACAAATATGTGTATTTGTGACCGCACTTATTTCGCGCATTGGAGCCTTAAGCGAACGTTGTGGGCAAATTAAAAATAATGTATTTTGGTTGGGAATATCGGGTGGCTGATGAAGCGGCACATTCCTCGCCCCGTGCGTGCGCCTGTTTTGACAGGTGCCACTCGCACAGAGGTTCCTCCGCAAAGAGGCTCAATTAGCGCCACAATGGACACTGCTTTATGCAGATTGGATAGCCATTAGCAAGAGATTATATTGATGAGATCCATTAACGCGAGTGAAGTGAAATTATTCATTGTTTACTTTTCATAAGAGAAAAGTTATTACAAATAAATCATGTATTAGGTAAACGTGGAAAAGGATGTTTTTTTACATAATTTCATGGCCATTTGCATCACAACTGTAAATCTTCCTGAGAAGCCAGAAGTTAAAGCGATAGGCATGACGCTCAACTCGTTGATACACCAACCACAGAGTGAGGATTGCACAAGTTTGGCAAAATACTGTTCTGTCAAGGTTAATATCGGTATTTTTGCCGTTACCATATTTTGGACACAATCAGACATTGTTATTAAAATCGGGGCAGAGAATGTTTTCATGACAATGTTGCTTCCTAATCGATAATGAACCGACATAATAGAATATTATATTAATACTATGGAATGGCCGCAAGGTCGAGCTTAGCAATTCATTTGGTGTACCGCTATTGCATAGTTCCGGCGATAGGCTTGTTACGACTTACTCCTTGGAGATACGCGCAGACTCAATATTGTTCAAGCATTTGTTTAAATATTTTGGGTGATAAATTGATTGACTAATTAAGTTTTTTTTATTTATATTCCAGTTAATTTCAAATTTTACAAGTAACAAACAGTTTAATGAAATGAATTTGTGATCAAGATATAGTCGTTGTCAGAGTTTAACATAAAGTTTTTACTTTACATGGGTTGGATTATTTTAAATTAAAATAGTACTTATAATTTAGCCAGCAGAACATTTTAATCATGTCAGGTTTTTGATAACAAAGAATATTGCACAGTAAACTCTATAAAAGCTACTAGTTTTAAATGACAAAGAAATACCATTTAAGAGGAATAAGCGCACCACACTAAATCGAAATGCACTCGAAGTTTGATCAGCTAACCTAATTTCGGAATACAGGGAAATATGGTTGTAAGCTGTAATACTTACATTTAGTAAGTATTTTAGTATAATTTTATTTTTTGTAGTGACTTATTATTTTTAAAAACGTGACCTTAATTTAGTTACATTGAAAAATTTTAAAAAGTTTTTTTGCAATTTGTAATACAAAGTAATAAAGTATTGTCTTAATTAATAATTTGAAATAACCGTTAAATACAATTTGTTACTAAAGCGCAATGTCAACAATAAATAAATATCGAAGCCAAAACCAACACTATAACCACTGCACTGCCACCCTTAGCACTTGGTAAACCGTCAACAGGGTGCTCTGAGCCACCCCTGGCCACAACACTCTCGCGGTCGAGAAGAGCGTCGGCAGAGGCGCGGCGCAGCACTGACAGAGCCCAGTCTGAGGCGGTACAGTTAGCGCAGCCACTGGAGCGACACCCGCCCATCACGGCGCCTGATCAAGCCATCGCACCCATTCTGCATGCACTCATCATTACAGTATATTACTAATCAGGTGGAAATTACTTGATTAGAAGTTATACAAACCTAAACCTACAAGTTAACAACAGTTGACCCATGACCATGGCCATTATGACGGAAACGTCGAATAGCAAAGGTAATACTTTGTTATAAAATATACGCGATAAGTGCCGTTTTCTTGTAAAATGAACAAAAATCTCACAAAAATATTATCATAATACGTTTTCTCAAATATTGTAATGGTATGTTTTAGTGCTTAAATAGAGCAATAAATACAATATTGAAATAAGTATAATATTTTTTAAAGTTGCTACGTGTACTAATTAACTAATTACTATATCCTTAAAAAATATTTATTTCAATCAAGAAAAGATATATAGTATCAAGTTTGTTGTGTTGCGTATGACTCTACAGAATACTATTTACTGTAACACTAAGGCAGTCACTTTAAACATAATATCTTCTACATCTTCTTCATATACAATAATTACATATCGATACATTCAAACATAAATAACCTAAACCTCGATTTGTTATAAAATATCTAACCCAGAGATTCTTTGCAGCGTCTTTTATATGTCCTTACTTCATACAACATACTCCTTCAATCTTCTGTGTTTTAGTGTACAACTATTAACATGCACATGTCGTTGCCTGTACGGGCTATCTGCGGAGGTGTAGAGTAACGGGCATAGCACGCAGCGAGCCAACTGCATCGGCCAAGCGACGCCATCGCCCCCTGAAGTGGGGCACTCACTCCACTCGAGGCAAAAACGTCTACTGCACTCTATGAGCACGTGCCACTAGGAAACAATTGCTTAACATGTACAATGGAACCTTCTTATTCTGATTATTAGTGCTCTTGAACTTGGATATGCAATTATCATCGTTAAGTTTTGGATATAGTTGTGTTTTATGACGGGGTGTTTTGAAAGATAAGTTGGTTTTTGAAACAAAAACAGGTTGGGTATGAAATGAGATATCTGAAAATAACACCTAGACATATGCATTACGATCGTGAACACCTTCTGGCTAATCAAAGGCTCAATGCCTACTATCAATAGAGCATCGTGAGGATCTTTGGCCACTCGATAAATAAATATATTTATATGGAGAAGAATGCAACGATAATCTAATTTACTTAAAATCTAACATCAATGAATTGTACTATTTAATTATCCCCGTTTCACAGATGTAGGTGATAGTAAATTTCTTTGGAGTCATCGAACATTCACTAAGAGACATTTATTGATTTACGGTACAGATAATAATTAGCATAATTACCTAGTATCTCTAAAATAAACAGATAAGAATCTATTCACGGTTTAAGGAGTTAAAATGTTACACTACGCCCGTTCCATTTAGCATGCATAATTACGTGTGAGATGATCAAAGTGTTTACTTAGAGAGGGCTCTCCGCTGGCGCCGCGTCGACTGTGAAGATGAGGTGATACGCGACCAACACCGTTCTTGACATTCACACACAGATAGGGTTAGGAAAGAATATGGGGTTTCTTCCATGAAGAACAAAAATAGCTCTACACTTGAACTTTCAGTTTATCATGTAACTCTTAAGTTAATTTCTGAATTGTATAGATATAAAAACGTGGCATTTTCCTGCCTTGATTTGAGAAACTCTCTGACGGGAGTATTTGGGCTCACAAATAGATAATATCCAGGGGACTACTAAGGCTTCCAGTATATAATGTTCCGAATACTTTTTATAAATTTTGGAGTACTTTACTTATGTGAACAAGGATAGTATGTGTCTGAAAATCTGTGTAATCCAGGATAATTTAAAAGCTATACAGAAATTAACGTACATGCATCACAAACTGTTATATGAATGCAACTAGTTGAACCCTTTTGCTGCGACAATAGCATGCACAAGTCATACCCCTTAGTTTGTAAGTTCTTTTTATTGTAAACGATTTGTATTGTGTATGTTTTTGTGACCGTAAATAAACACTTTTTATTATTATTATTAAGTTTTGTAAACGGTACGTCGGCGGCGCCTCGTCACCCGATCGCCGAGATAGCTGCAATTAATTCGGTAACGCTTTCCCCACCGGGCGCACTCCCCACCCGCAGATGCTATCTGACGCGCGACACCACTGCCAAGAAAGTCCTCTCATATCTTCTAACATCATACTGCACATGTTAATAAAGATACTATTTATCTACTATCTGTATATTTACTACAATATCAGAAATTTTAACAGCAAGTTATAGGCAAAGTATGTATGTAAGCAAGCATGTAAGTAAGCCTATACAGATCTTTTGTTTCTATATAGGGCATGTCTGTCAGCAAACAAAGAGCTGGAAAACTATCACAACATGTACATCGATTTAATATTATATGTTAATAGAGGTTTGGAAACTGTGAATAGGATTGCAGGGCTACAGTTTATGTACTATTGTGACGGGTAAACGTCTAAACACCTAGGAGTAAGCAACGCAAGTACATACCATTGCAATAACTTCCTGCATTAACAGAGTACAGGTGCGGTGCATGTTTGTCGATCACTGTTCATTAGCCGCTGCGAGAGCATCGGTTGGCCCACTTGGGTCCGCTGCCCACCGCCGCCAGTCACGCGAGCCACAGTTATCCCTCACTCGGCTTGGGCAAAAAGCGGCGATGCCACGCGCCACGAGATCTTGCCTACGCCTCGGGGAGAGCTTTTTGCTCATTGTGCATTCGATAGACGCTCTTTGTAATGATTTTGTAAGTCAATGGTTTTGTTTTCCATTTGTTACAACTGTGATTTAATGATTGGTTTATGTTTTTGTGGGAATACGTGCTTAGCAGAATCAATAAAAACGATCGTTTATGTAAACACAAGTCAGATTAATAAGCGTAGAATATATTAGTCTGATGGTTTGGTTAGTGTTGAAATATTGTAATAAACAATGCGGTAAATAATTTAAATAACTAAATATTTGACCATATCTAATTAAATTACACTATTCAATATCTAAAATCTCAATTCCAAGTAAAAATAATTCTAACTAGGTGCCTTCCGTCCCAGCCGTGCAAGTCGTGGGAAGTGATTAAGGCATTAAAGTTAAATGGAACCTATTGAGCGAACGGTCTAGCAACTTAGCACAAATGTTCCATTTGACATCACAATCCCAATATCAAAAGATATTGTCATGTCTTCATGATTCTCCGCTTCGAAAGAAAAGAATGTATTTAAATTTTGAACAAATAAGATCTACCCTGAGTAAGGAATAAGTACCATAACAATACGTTAAGATATTTTAATACATAGTTTAAGTAAGAGATATATGATTTGAAAATAAGTGGGGATTTTTGGGCCCTGTCTTTACAAAATAGCAAAACAATAATTACAAAATGTTGCAAAATGTATATGGCAGGAGTAAAACCTGATATACGTTAACTCTTAGTAATAATTTTACGTTATTCAACATACGAAAACATAAATAATCTTTACAAATTATGGGGTACTCAGAGGTTCGCGGTGTGTATATCCGCAATATAGACTTAGTGATTATATTATTACTACCTCAAACCCTCATGTTAATCAGATCGTCAGCATGTTTCTTAACAAATAGTAAGTGTTGTCGCCTTTAACACTGTGTTGTACTGTACTGTAGTCTGATTACTTCGTTACACTTAAGTTTCATTTTTGGGCGCTTACACAGTATTATTCAAAAATCTAGTTCATTATACTTATGCATCTTAAGGTCACTTAATATACTTCCATATTTATATTCAAAATATTCAAAACATTTTGTCAGTAACTATAATCCAATTACATCTATATTTATTCATTAAAAAAAATTTTTGTTACTCCTGGTCTTTACCGCTGAGCAATATTACAAATAATAAATTTGCTACTCACGATCCATCAGGCGAAGTGTTGGCGAGCAGGCGCACGCAATCGAGGCAGCCTCTCGCTGCCGCGTAGTGGAGCGCCAGGGCTCCGTTGTTCGCTCGGGTGCTGCCGCCGGCCATGGCGCGACCGCACCACCAGCCTTCCACTGCGAGACGGCCACTCCTGCCGACAAAAGGAAACATTAAAGTTTCTATATAAAAAAGTATAGGCTAAAAATAAAAGAGCCGATAATTAGCAATAAAGGTATATCGAAGCCTGTATGTTCATTTATTAACGTACATTGTTTTATTGGAGCAAATGCAGCAAGTCGAACAGTGAACTGCAGATACTTAGTTTCACGTATAAAAGATATCAACGCACCAACCTCGATCAATCACATCATAGAACGCCATCTATACATAGTATATTCATAGTAATCGTAGAAAAATTAGTATATGATATAATAGTCTCAGTAAATATATAACTTAAATATAGCATGTAGTACAGTGAACAATGGAAACTCCATAACATACATACAAGTCAAATTATTTAATAGTTTCTTTTGATACCAGAAAAAACATATCAGTGGCCATAAAAGAGGTTTACAGCAGATGTCTTAGCGTGCAGAGGCACGTATTTCAAGTATCACAGGTTTAATTAATAATTAACTAGTTGTTTCTGGACTTCGTCCGAGAGGGATAGATATTTTGGGCATCATTTTGGTAAAAAAAATCACATGTTTTTGTTTAAATGCGGACGAAAATAACTATATCAAAAACAAAATTATCATTAATTTTTCCACAGTTTCTTGTCTCCTAAATGTTGCAAACCTCTACACTCTCAACAATGGCTAAATTATACATACCTCTTCAGAAATTGCATACGGTATAATATATCATAATGGAATGCATATTCATTCCTAATTCAATCAATCATCCATCTGTCACATCTAAGTATCGAGTAGAATCGAGGTTAGTGGACATCAGCCGCAACAGTTAGGCCTCCATCAAGCCATCTCCATATCATTACCGTGCCCCCGCCGTTTGTGCAATTGCCTATTTGGGTCCATGGCAGCCGCATGCCGTGCTCTGGTTCTATTGCCCCGTAACTGTTCCACACTTGGCGACGAACGTGTGCCTCAGATAGCGTAATGGTTATGTGAAATGAATCCACTGCTAACTGGAACTAAATCATATGTAGCCTAATGTTCTTGCCAATAATTGTTGACCAACATAAACTAATACAGTAACTAGTATAGAACAATATATGCAGTAAAGTTATGTCATATAGCAAGAAATTATGTTTAAATTCTAAACATTATACATTATGAAGTGTTACTTTTAGGAATGTAGCATTAATACTAGAAGTAGTTAACAATGGGTTAATCCTATCAGCCTAGTTTAATAGATATCATTGAACGATGCAAATCGGCTTACGTTTTACATTTTCCACATGAATTATGTCCCGTTACCCATCGAAATGATTGACGTTTTCACTAAAATGATTCACAAACTTCGAACAATGACCTTGCTGCTACACTAACACATGTACCTGCGTGTGTCAGAAAACAATGCTCAGGCGATGAGTGTCACATGGCCAAAGTGACGCGAGGCCCCAATGACCATTCGGCGGCCACGGACCAACGCGCCTCTTCCGGAGCCACTCGTGGGACACACGGGGCATACGATTGCGTCGACACGTTATATTGGAATCCCATTATAATTAGATTGTATAATAAGATATTGATTGTAGTTGATTCAGAATGAGAAGCCAATGTGGTTGATTAGAGACGGAATGTAGCGACGAAAGGATGAACGAGCTATTCTAACTATTCTTACTTTAAGCTTGGGTTAGGAATAGAATTCCTTAAGATTTATCTGTGAAAGGAAGGGCGAGATGTATTATGTATGTCAATTCACTTGTCAAATGTGATAGGAAAGTTTCATCGCCACCAAGGTTCTAGTAATCTCTTTGATTAGTTTGAAGGAATTTATTTTAAAAATATGTTGAAAAAAGAGGCGTGACTATATGTATATATTATAGAAATACACTGAATTAAGGAAAAACAGAACATGCGTGAGCGAATGACCGGAAGCTTCGGCTGATATGAAGGCGTTCAATATCACACCTATTTGCTTCTCACTCATACATACATCGTTGTATGGTAATCTGGGACTTTAACATAACCACGATTTAAGCAGTTACTGATGGGACATCATATTTATAACATTTACGACACTATTATACCAATTGAACTAGGCCCTTGGTAAGTTCAATTATGACTTGCGATAAGGGTACTATTCAACGTATATTAGAGAAATATATACATATTATATATAGATAAATACATAGCCTATTTTTTAACTATGCCTCATCCGGAGTCGAACCCAGAACCTCGCAAATAGCGTTCAGGTGCTCAACCAATTGCCACGGAGGTCGACATATACATTAACTAATAGGAAGTAGCTTTGGTCTTAAGTGTGCATATGTTACGAGTCTTAAAGAGCTGTTTTTGTAACGTTTTGATAAGAAATGCATTGATTCCGTGTCTCTCATTGAGCGCTGGTCTCACCTGAAGTTGCCGGCGCGCAGGGCGATCTCGAGGGTGTCGGCGTCCCTTGTGTAGTCGTGGCAGAGGCGCAGCGTGCTGTTCCTGGCCTCGTGCACGTCGAACACGACGCTGCCGTCGCTCAGCTTCTCCCGCAGCACGCTCTTGTAGGCGCGGGTGCCGAAGCTCTGCGCCGCGGACGCGCTCTTCGCGAACTTCCTGGGCGGCACTGACGCGTTCTGTGTCCGCGGAGGCTTCCGCAGCCTCCTCTTCATACACCGCCGCATCCTCAGGGACAGCATGACTCGGGAGTTGAGGTGCTTCTTGATCCTGCCGCCTTCCGCCGTCTTCTCGGCGGGCACCTCGTCTATCCGCTCCAGGTAGCCGTGGCGCCTCTCGGGCAGCGGCGTCCGGTGGATGGAGTCCAGCGACGACTGGCTGCTGAAGTAGTCGCTGTTGTTCAGCCTCCACGCCTTGCTCAGCGACCAGTTCTCCCCGCAGGAAGAGTGCTTCAGCTTGTGAATGGGCTTCTCGTAGAGATCCTCCTCCAGCGAGAGCATGCGCCTCGACTTCAAGAAGGAGTCGATGTTCCTCCGCAGGGTGCTGTCCTCGGAGCTCAGCGTGTTGCTGATGAGGTTGGTGGTGAGCTTCTCCGGGTGCTTCTCGAGCGTGTTGCTGTAGCTCATCCGCGGCGAGGCCCCCGGCGGCGCCTTGCCCTTCTTCTTGGCGAGGGTGAGCAGCCGCCGCCGCATGGCCGACATGTTGGTCATCTCGCTCTTGAGGAAGAGGTCCTTGCGCCGGTGTGACGTCATGTCCGGGGACCACGCCCCGTTCTCGGTGCAGCTGCAGAAGTCCTTGATCAGCCGCGTGATGGAGCTGCACTCCTCGGCCGCTCGCTCCCGAGGCATCCTGCTGCTCTGTCGGCGCTGTGGGCCCAAAGTCGTTGCTTAACTGTCACTGTTCTACAGAGTACAGAAAATCCATGCTCGGCGCTTGACCCGGTCAGTGAGAAATTAATTATCGCCACTTGTAAGCGGAGTAAGCTTCCGGGTCCGATATCGTTTCCTCAATTTCGGATGTTACATAAGTCGATCTGCGATTCAACAATTTGCCCAAATGGATTCGGAATCCTATGCCAGCGAGGCGGCGATTGCGAGATCGTTACGAGATCCCCTCGCGTGTCCGATCGGACTAAACCACTTTCTTAATTCAGACAGATTATTTCGTACATGTAACTCTGGGCTATTTTTAGATAAGGAGTGTGTCAATGACATCATTGGATTAGTTACATGATGTAATTAAGACTTACACGAAAGTAAGAATCTAGTTGTTACTTAATACCACATAGTTTTATTGTGTGTTTCTAAATCTATATGTTTGTATAGAAAACGATTATATTTCATGAAAACTCTATATTAATTTTATTGTGTTATTTAACTTAGTTTGTCAGTCCGGGAAAAATTACGATTAAAGAAGTTAAGTTGTGAGTATAAACAATCATTTTAGATAACTAATAATCTTATAAATTTAATTATTATTGGATGACTTGCGCAATTACTTCCGAATTTAAATTATACCAGTGTAACTGAAATAGGGAAATTATTCAAATAATGTTAAAGGAAACCAATATAAAAATACTCCAGCTATTATAAATCTTAATACTCATGATAAAACGAAACTTTCTTGAATAAATCGGACATGCAAATAAAATAATTATGTTAAAGAGATACAACTATTCTCGCATTCCACGATAAAATGTGGCTGTTACATACATTTATGCTTACGACTGGATAGATGGATGGAATAGGCAAAGCTATATTATAATCAATATATCAAATAAATTCAAAATAGGAAAAGGCAGAGTTGTTGTTGTTGTAGTGACTATTTCAATTAAACGTAAGAAAGAAGAAACGCGAAGAATATTTTCTATAACTAAACTTTTATCATTATCATGTATGTACGTTAGTTGATACATTGCTTTCGTGACGGCCTAGTAGATCAAAGTCCTAAGCAGTGTTGTGACGTGTCGAATGCAAATGCTGACAGCGCAGTGCAGTGCGTTTTATGAAGCGGCTGGCGAACGATGAAAGCAGCTTCCTTGTGTTGGCGTATTCATTAATAACAATTAATCGATTGCCAGCCGCGGCTGGGAGGCGCGTGTGTGAGCCGCCCATTATTCGGTACAGGTGGCCTCTATACCATAATCAACCTAGTGTTTTCATTATTCTGAACACTTCTGCAAACGCAATTTGAAACTTTTCTACTTCTTCGTGACAAGTTAAAGGCACTTGTTGTATCTTACTGAATCGAATTCAAACTATTCACGAATAGATAATTGACACTGATAGGTACGTTAAATGTCATCTTTTTCTCAAAATCTCTTAACGATGCTTTATCATATTAAAAATTTCAACATTGCGTACCCCTGACTGTTGCGTATTATCTGCTGAAGAATACATATTGAGCATCACACTGAGGTGCGGCTTGTACCCATTTACATGTGTAGTACAAGTGTAATTAGTGCGGCGCGTGTCGGCAGTGTGTTGGGGCCGAGCGATGTTTTTGCGGCGGCGCTTCCGCCTGCGGCAATTACCAGCGCCGCACTTCACTTCGCTACCGAATATTGGACCGAACACAATGACTAACTAACCGTGGTAACTGAATTGATAATCATACAGTTCTAGTTAGGGTATACTTTCTAGTTACTTCTTGTAAATCAAATATGATTAGGTCGATCTCTTTCATATAGAAAATCACAATTCAAAAGATTCTAAGACCAGTCGTGAAATATCGGTATGTATTTCTGGTACTGCATAGGTGAGCGTTTTATTTTTTATTCAATTGTAATTTCAGCTTATTTCCTACCATCTATTGACGCTGTTTTATGTATTTTATAATTTCAGTAATGTTTCAAACCTATCGCTACTGTATGTGCTAAGTTTACATAGTATCAATAACAGATAAAGCAAGTATTCGGAATGCTTTCATTTAGCTCAATATCCGCAACGATTGGAGGAATGATTGAATCGCGCAGGCGATGGAAGTGAGCATGGCGGTCAGTCGCAGCATACGCCGACGTGTGGCACTCAGCCGATCGATGCCATCCCCCACTGAAGCGTGACAGAACATCGAACTGTGCTTAATTGCCCACACTTTCATTCGCCACTGCGCTGTACTCAATCACTTCGTTAATGGCAACATTATTTGCATATATATGGATTTACCGTACTACATAACTTCTGTAATCATAGTTTCAAAATAACAATATACTTATTTCAAAATATTTAAGAAAAAGTTTGGAAATTATTTGGATTTTATTGCAAAATAATGATGCGTAACCTACAGTAATTTAAGGGCTGCTGCAATTATTTCTGAGTGTTCAGCTATTTGCATAGTGTTTCATACCTAAACACGGAGACTGCCGACGTTCTTAATTCTAATCATACAACTAACCAAAATATTCAAATATTTCTCACCAATATTCATCTTTTTATGAATCTTTGTCTTTGTCGTTGCATAAAAGTTAGTTCGTAAACGGTAGAGTTGCTTATAACCTAATATTTACCTATGATTTTATTAAAAATACGTGGAGAAATATGGGAATGGAGAAGTCCCGTTTAGTAATAGTCAAGAACAATTATTGTGTATTACATTTTTATGTACTGAAAATCAGATGCTTAATTAGACAAGTAAACAAATTTCTAACGTCATGATGATCAAAGATGCTTGCAATGCATTGCCCATGAAAGTGGCTTCGCAAGTGTCAATGTAAGAAACAAAGCAATAAAAACTAAATCAATACGTCTTTGCGCTTATCGGGAGCGATCTGCGCTGAGCCCGCGTCGTGGCCACAGTTTACTTTCTATACCGTGAGGCATGCAAATGAACGTAATTACAGAGATGCACCTCACCACTGCGTTTATTGATTAATCTGAGAAGGAAGTCACATGGCCACTCGTTCGCCACTGCACTGCAATTTGCTTTTTAATTACCTACAGTTTTCAACAACGGCTAATTTCATCGAAAAGTTTTTTATTAATATACCATTGTTTGCCATTCTGTAATCAAAGACTCATCGAACCGCCTCACTAAACGAGAGTTACTCTCAATTTAAGTTCCTTGACCTTCATTGACAGATTTGCTACCACATTATTAAAAAAAAAAGTAATTATAAAACCCTTTAAAATAATTAGTATGGTCGCATTCAGTTATATAAGAGCCAAATCTGTCAATTAGTTTCAGCGTAGTTATTTATCCCTCAGGATAAACAATTTTCATCGAAAATCTACATATTAGGTACAACATCACGGTGGTTACTCAAACGCCTGACTATTTAAAAAGGGAGCTAAAAAAGTTACACTGATGTTTTATGTGCAAATTAATTCCGGTATAACAATACGCTAAAGCTTCCTTATACATGTAATTACATGCAAAATGACGACGCAAAGAAGGAAATGCTCTTCTCTTTAGACTTTATCTGAAACCGACGTTCAATCGTACCAAGGTTGTAAATATGAGCCAATGTGCACGTTTTTTATATTTAAAGTAAGCCTTTGTCTAAAAATACATACTTATATATATATTTAAAAAGTTAACTTAAGGTCTTTATATGTACGTATATGCACGGATTTATATCGTAGGATTTAAATTTTTTATACTAACATAGTTGTTTAAGAACCATTGTTACTAACATTTGAATTGCTTTTGTATTGTGTATGGACGTACGTCTGAAATAAATTTTTAATATTATTATTATTATATGCTTCTAGGTAGCCAAATCTATATGAATGTAACTAATTAGAAATATAAAAGCTACAGAAGAGACACAATAAAGTAGCAAACCTATATCATTAGCTGACAGAACTTTCAAGTCAACTGTGTAATCTACAGTATATTCTGAACAGGATTTTGATTATCATTAATTACATATACGAGTGAATATGTATATTAACTAATATGAGGGAATTCAACGTCAGCTCTCAATGTTTAATATATCTATCTAAGCTCGTAAAGTGTTGTTCAGGTATTAGACAATTACGAGTATTTCCATTCCTACTGACGAATTTATGAATAACATACATACATATATGTACGATAGGAATTCTTGAGAGGACCTGGTTTAGCATAAAAGGTAAGAAATACAGTAACATTAGGATAATCAATGGTTTGTGCTCTTTAACTGCCCTTCTAATTAAGTATGTATATAATAAGTTAATGATATCTTGAAATGGCATCGGGTGTTCTACAAAAATCTATTTTGTTTTAAAATACTATTAGTACTCAATAATTATGTATTTTTGTGATATTTGTAATGCGACAGTTATAAATTACCCGCTTTCTTCCACATTTTTCCATATCTATTTCTCAGACTCATTTGAATGATATCATTAGCCCTGTATTCACCGTATTATTGCTAACCATTCGCTGCAACAGAATGAATTGTAAATAATATTTTCTCATCATTGAATCTAATTGTGGGTTATATTATTTATTTCCTATAAGCATATAATAAACTTTTTCATTAATAGGCACCCGTGTTTGTTTAGCCATTGTTCTATAGTAGATATGAGAAATACAAAAGTGAAACATAAATATTATTCATAGATGACTCCTTTCTTTTTAATTTTTGTACTCTTACGTAAACTACCATTAGATGATTATTAAATTGTGGATATATTGTTTCATGTCCAAATTTAAACGTAAAATAAAAATATAATTATTTAGTTTATGATACATTACGAATATAAACAAATTATTGACGTTAAAAAACATGTATCATGCTTGTAAATGGTGTGTCACGAATTCAGGTGTTAGGAATCGATAATAAACTGGGTTATATCCGTAATTAATCGCAAGTTATCCAATAAATAAAGTTGAAGATTCAAATCGTGGCCATTAAGAATGATATAGATGTGGTCACCGTAATACCCAACGCAGGAACAGACACGAAAGATTAAGTTACGCAACACGGGTCATTTTGTTTTCACCTTCACTCTCACACACTATTTAAAATTCTGAATAATAAAAGCATCTTTAAATTCACTTTCCGAATGCAAACCAGTTCCAAACGAAACGAAACTCTTCACAAACACTTTTGTACACTATTTGCGCGGGCACCGTTGACGTTTAATTTTGTTTTGCGATGAGCGCTCGGAAGCCGCGTGGTCAGCCGGGGGACTAATTACGTCAAGTACAGTTGACCATTGCGATTTACGCGTGTGGAGCGACTGTCACGCGGTTAGCGGCCGCGCTCTTTCTCCCATTCCTACAATGAGCGATGTACAAGCGATGATGCAGCGTAATCGCTGGCTTAAAGCGGCATGTCCAACGCCGCGCCGCACGCTGTCACAGTTGCATGGCGATGCAAATGGCGTCCAAGGCCCAGCTGTTCCTGTGTGCAATGAGCCGCTCCGTCACATCTCTCCACATCACACGCGGCAGGCCCGCTCTGCTTCCATGATATTATCACTCAACTAGTGATTAGCGAACAACAATTATCAAGAAACCAGATAACGTTCATGAAGAGTGAACGTGAACTATCCG
Organism: Leucoptera coffeella; assembly: GCA_030578115.1. NCBI lineage: Eukaryota > Metazoa > Arthropoda > Insecta > Lepidoptera > Lyonetiidae > Leucoptera > Leucoptera coffeella. The sequence goes on from JAMBLF010000876.1 coordinate 114,881, forward strand.
GTGTATTATTATGATGTTCAATGTTTTTAAGATACATGCATTTAAATGAAACTGTAAATTAATAATTAGCGGTAACTCTGAAGGGTTGTTAATTTTGCAAACTTAGATACTTATAAATAGTGGCTGTAGGCAATTATGTAAGAACTCCGACTTCTTATCAGAGGTCCTAGGTTTGAATCCCGGGTCTGGTATGTTAGTGTTAGTGAAATACAAGTGTTTTTTATTGACGTACATAATTTACTGTCGCTAACGGTGAGGGAAAACGTCGTGAGGAAACCTGCCTATCCCTCGGGATAATAGCCAGTGCTTGTATTCGGGGATACGGTTCACTATCTATCTCTATACCGGTGCTTTCTATCCAGTGAAACGCGGGCTAGCCTTAAAAATTTCGGAGATGGACTCACGCCTCTGATTATCCCGTTACAATAAAAAGGAGAATGTGTATAACAAACTCGTGCAGAGTATTTAATATTTTAATTATTGTATTATTTTATAAGTAACTGCTATCAAAGGTACAATTTGTTAGAACTACTATGCATAAACGTTTGAAAAACTATGGCAAAACTTAATAAGAGTACCTATATTAAGTAATTATATCAAGGCAGTATTATACAAATTGAAGTAACCCCATTGAACTGCCTTCACCTGTAACTCCTATTCAATTGGTTAACATGAAGGTCTTCAACGACTTTAACGACCTCCTACCTTGCAATGTGTAGAAGTGATTTCATCCACGTTTGCTTCACATGATGTATGATGGAAGGTCCTTCGGGCCAATCAATGTGAACATACCAGTAGATCAAGAAAGAGACAAGTGGTGTACTCGTAGTTACGATTAAAAGTGTCCAATTCAAATTAAGTTTCAAATTGAGGGTGAGCGTTCCATTCTCATGGCTCAAGGTACCTCCATACCATTTACATGCACCTAGGTTACGATGGTTATGGTTAATTAGTGTGTGTCTAGGTTTATTTCTATGCTGTTAAATAAATACATAAAATGTATTAATATGTGTGAACGTATACTTTATATATAATTTTTATGTCTATAAAATCTATTTTTTTCCAGTTAAGGATAATTTTCTGTTAACTTAAGTTACTAGATATTTTTAGAAAACTTCAAATTAGTATCTGTTTTGTTTTATGAAACATTTTATGGAGTGCACTATTTAATTTCATGTTATAGGAATATAAGCACAGATCAGTTTGCTAAATTGCATCGGCAGCGTCAGGTGTCCCATGATGAGCGGAATCAGCTTTGCATCGTTCCGCGAATGACTTTTACTGCGATTTCTCTGCCAATTCTAAATGCTAACTCATAGTCAAACTGAATGGTCACTGCTCAATCTTACTTTGTGCAATGATAGTATGCCAAATGGAATCAATTGATGACTTTTACACAAACCAGTAAGACCAAATATATATAACGAACAAACTATATAATAGAGATAAAGAGTGTGAATTTTAGTGCGTTGCTAGATTATGTCTATTTACGCAAAAATAATAATTAGACCCTATCTTGGACCACAATTAAAACTATCTGGGTTATATTTACTCAATCACGTGATGATGTTTGCCTACATTCTTTGAATCGCACCACTTTCAGATGTACCGAGTGTGCGTAAATCTTTTCCGTGTTTTACTCTGTTTGGTAATTCGAAAATTTAGAAAATTTCACGCTCCGAATAGAGAGGTGGCGTCACGTTGCGCAACAGCCTCCGCTAAACACCACAGATGCCAGATAATTGTATTATCAGTAAACATATTCAAAATATGCAACAAGAATTTGGGTGAAAATTAATGAATGGGCGCAGCGGTGGCCAACGTCGTTAGATGCGCCACCGCGTGGGGAGCCATTGTGAGCGATCGCAAGTCCCGCGGCGGCACTTAAGGCTTAATTACCTTCTACTCATTTTTCTCAAAATATGCAGATTTTTACAGCAATTTCTAGTAATTAAGATACAAATGCTACAAGTTTGCAGAATAGTAAATTTCAACACCAGTTACCATTAAAAATATTGACACCATAAACCTTTATTTTTGCCTATTTGAAATGTTACTAGTTATATAATTATTTTAAGTGAAATTTTTCAAACAAAGGAATACTTGCTACACTGTAATATGTAGGGTATGTTGAAGATTAAAAAAATAAATAACAACATAACTTACACTTCACAACTTGAGTATACACACTCCCTTTTTTTGTGGCGGGATAGTCAGAGGCCTATGTGGCCATCACGAGACATTTTGAAGGTATCTTAGGTGTGAGCTATCAAAAACCTTTGATTCACTAGATAGAAACCACCCTATGTGATAGGTAGTGATCCGTTTCGCCGTATACAGGCACTGGCTATTACCTACTCCAAGGAATAGACGAGTTTAATCACGATGTTTTCCCTCACTGTTAGCGACTGTAAATTAAGTACGTAAATAAAAATAACATTTAAAATTTAATTCATTGGTAGTACATACATGACAAAGCCGGGGTTTGAACGTAGGACCTCTATTAAGAAGTCGGAGTTCATACCCACTTGGCAACAGCCGGTTCTAATACATAGCACATAGGTGTTGATTATATACCCGAAACCTTTTTATACGTAGCAAAAAAGGTATAACTTGGCAAAAAAATAAGAATAAACGAGTGTTATTGGGAAATTGAAAATCTATTAAATGAACAGTAATGAACACTCTTTCCACTATAAAATGCGCGATGACATAATACAATTAATTCAGCTACTAAGCGAGGGAAATCTTAATTACAATTTCAATCAGTCACATTCTCGGAACGAATGTTGTCACGATTAAATCACAATTTTATTGTTTTATGTCATTCGTGCATATTCAGAGCTACGTAGAAGAGACATCAACGCCACCTCTTGCTTCATTCATACTGTTAGAACAGCTGAAAACAAAGCCCTTTGTCTTCTATAACCATTAACTTAACATAAATTACCCAGAGGATTGATAATTGAGGATGCGATGATTTAATTTCCAGAAGTAAATAATTAGATTTATTTATTATGATCATCAGCAACACTTATAATTGTTATTCACAAAGGTAAAAAATAATCCTAGTGTATATTAATACTGTTTCGTATGTGTTTTGATTTTCGTACTATGAAGATAAGATTAAATAATGTACTTAGACAATATCAACTTTTTACACAAAACAGCAGTATACGTAAATAATAAATAATCTTCTATTTATAAATGTTACGGTACGAGAGTAGCGATTCATCAGCATTCCGACCGCAGATCAAACTTGATTGCTGGGACGCCACTTTACAAACAGTATATCATCCAAAAATTTAAACACGGATTCTTAATGTTTTTGGTTCTATTACTCGCATATTGACAAATGGAGATAGTTTCTGATTACATTCCGCATGAAAAATCGGAATTTCTTGATTGTTAGTAGTTAAAGTAGATTGGAATAACTATTTTGTACTAGATGTCGCGTGATAAATTAAAGGACAGTGATAATATTATATTTTCTACACAGTTTGTCAATTAATGAAATTGAGTATTATTACCCACATTTACAGTAAAATCTGGTTAAAGAATCCAAAATATATTTCGTTTTAGAAACTCGATGTACTTACATTTTTAGGCACACATGCGTAGAGTGCGGCGTCGGCTTTCGGCGGAAACTATCCAGTAGCCATATTAGAACAAATGTCACTAGCACATACCACATCACTTCCGAAATGACCGTTTCTCAGTTCGAAAATGTCATTACTTTCCTTTTCGGTGCGCGGCAAGATCACAGTCGGAGAGACCGACCGATCGGCTGATTTTTCACGTTATATTTATCGATGAAACGTCAACTAATTAGCAGCAGCAGATCAAAATGTTTTATTAAAGACAGTTGTAGCGCAAATATCGGTATGTCACAGCGAACGTGAAAGCCCGCGCGAGCGAGCGTGGGTGCGCCGCAGCAATTCAAGATGGCCGCCGCGCGGGAAAATGAGACGCCGCACAATCGGCGGGAAAAGTAGGGAAACATCTGCCGGCGGCGCTAATCGGGTCGCCTCCGCCTGCGCCGACTGAATGGCGCATTTGTATTTGTCTACATTAGAAAACATATGGCACATAGATTGTTCTCTGTGTGCTCGTATTGATAGAAAATCGAGAGAAAAGCGGAAGTATCATAGTGGTTTTTATGTCGTAAGTGGTAGTCTTTCTTCAGTAACTAGATAACAAAAAATGTTATTGTTGGAGGAGTTGCTTTAAACTTATAAGTAGATATTATGAAAATAATTCAAATTTCATCTAAATTAGGCTAAGGTGTTTGTTTTTATCCCAAATCATAACAGAACTACAGCAAAGTTTATCCCTTAATGTTAAGAATTACATAACGTCCTGTGAGACGTGACTTTGAATTTTAAGGAGCAAGGTTTGCCCAGTTGGTTGGACATAATGTCCGAAACAGGTAATGAGAAGGTTCTGAGTTCAATTCCCAGCCGGAGAATGAATCAATCAAAATATTGAATATTTTTCATAATTTCTTCCCCTTAGTTACGTCAATGTTTCCCTGTGCATTAAGCTGACTTTTGATTCGTAACGAAATAGCAAGAAAATCCAGCTGAACGATTAGTCGGTATATTTTTGCTCATTCAGTCTATCAAATATTCATTCGTTGCACTGCAGTGTGCTTTAAATTGTAATTTATGGCATGATTCGAATACATACATTTGTCAGTCGAAGCATTTTATTGCGACCAATTACAATCACTTTATTTGCCGATTGCTAATTCGTTAAATTAGCCGCATTCAAAACAAGGCACTTGGCTAATCAACATTTATATGTACATACTTAAATTATATCACGATTAGCTTAATCGCGCGAACGTGTGTTCAAGCTTTTGTGTCAAGAATGCTATACAAACGACTTGCAAGAATCACAAAGGGAAGAAACCTTGTGCTTCATTTATCTATGTTTAACTCGAAATAACTTTTTGATGAAACCTAAGTATGCTCTAAGACAGCCACGATGCCTCGTAACGAAGGTCGTAGCTCACGACAGAAGATGAGTCGCCTCTGCTATCGAATATGTCACTTTCGCTTAAGTCAAACATCGCGTGTCACCGGAGAGATAACAAGGTAACTCTCAGCTGCAATCTCAGCTAACTTACTTTTAGTTCATAATAAAATAGAATTTGAACATAATATAATTTAAAATTTATAAACTGTTTTATAGTTTGTGAAAGATCGGCTTCGGCAAAGTTAGATTCGCAAACCCCTCAATACCGCATAATAAATAATAATCGTTATTTATGTGACATTTCCTACAACATTATACTTAACCGTGATGTCCTCTACAGTCATATGCGCTAGAAAAATGTGAAGACGATAGCAAAAACGCTATCCAAAACTATCATAAGTTATCGTTCGCCCATCTGGTTGGGGTTATCTGGCGATCTGGGGGCTCGCGTGCCGATCAACGGTTATCTTAAATTGAACAGAAAATAACGAGAGCACTTATCCAACGAGATCGGCCATTACTTGGCAGCAATTTAATGATTCAATTATGACGGACCACGCCAAGCAATGAGCGGCTGCGGTTTATATTCAGTCTTTTTCTGATCTATATCGTTGCATATTTTATCTTATACGAAACATTGTGATTTGTTTGGATTTTTTAACGAGCAACATGTAACAGACATTAAAAATGTGTCCCTAATTCCAGTTAAAAATGTAGCTAGTATAGCAATATATTTTACGCGAAGACACGAGGTATGCTGCGATGTGTAGATGAGGATCGTGGTTCGATTGTGAAATCTAATCCAGGACTTTATGACTATTACGAACAGTCGGGGTTGAAGTGATTAAAATCCTAAGAAAATTTCATTTGGTTTCATTTATCTTCGTTGCGAGATTGTAATATTTTAACGAAACTATTTAACACGGAAAAGAAAACGAGTGTTATTTCCAACCGTTATTGAAAATTAATTGGTCGTCACTTGACAATAAATAGTTATAAAGTTTAATTCGATCTGCTACATAAAACAAGCTCATGGCTTTAGTATTAGTACTAGTTTCAGCAGTATATTTTTAAAGTCAAGACGTTTTTAAGTTATTAAAAGATTTGAGAAATAACTAAATTGGCACCATTCGCGTGGCGCCCTCTACCGGTGGTTGGAGTGAACGAATTCATCCATCGTGTGAAGCCACGACGCTTTTCACGAACAAACAGAGCATTTACAATGCAATTACGCGATTCACTTTCTTACTTTTCATTTAATTACGTTACTCGACAATGTGTGTCGCTAGTGTACTGTTCAGACGCCAAGCCAATTGTACGTTGCAATCTTTTTATCAGCGGTAGTTCCAATGTGGGTACCTATACGGTGATAAAGGACGTTGTAACGATAAAAAAATATGGTTTTATGAGTGTATACCGAAAAATATACACCTACCTTCACATTGATGTCATAGAAGCGTCACGACTGTATTCTCTCACGGATAGTTACGACAGACAAGCGCGTGGACCCGTGCTTCATCTCTTTCGACCCATCTACAGAATAGCTGAAGACATTTGGCTAATGTTGAAATAGACGCCTGTTGGACAACTACGTGTACTGTTCACGTTGGCTATTGGAAGTTTTTGGGGAATAATTGAACTACATGGCAATTGTGAAAATTATACAATAAAATAATGGTCGTGAAGTGTCTGTTGAGTATGTTTTATATGAATTCAATATACCTTTCCCCCAGCTCCAAAGGCGAGCACGTTCCTCGAAACTGCTTTAAAGAGATTACAGGTTTCGTTCCGCAAGAGGGAGTGTAAGGCTCCCTTTTTATGCAATAGGCCTCTGCCAGTTGGGCTACAACTTCTTATAGATGAATTTATGATTATGTTTTTATTATTTACACAGAGTGCTAGTCCGGGCCGTAAACAGAAATTAAAAGACGTGAATCTATATCGACAGAGTGTTTTTGTACAAGATATCGATGTTCTTGTTTAATACTTATGCTTATTAATTGGCTATTTGATATGATTTTCTCTCTGTAGTAACACACTAGGAATAGAGAATCAGCTCATTAAGATCTAAGAAGGTGAGATTCGTATAGTCATAAATAACATGATGTTATTAAATAAGCAAGTAAATAAGTAATAACGAGGCGGCCATATTATATAACTCAATTTCCATACAATAGGCAGAGCCATCCATCAGAAACTCGTTAGGCGAGCCACTCGCACGGGCATCGCGAACCAGTTGCCATCGGGCAGCTTTCTAGCATCGGCTGCGTAATATCAGCAATATGTGCATTTGCATATTTACTATCAAACGGGGAAAATGAACCAAACTCTGAACTTCGACGTTTACATCCGTATTGGCTTTTGAAGATTATTGCTCTATTACTTAATCTTGATCTTTCATTTATTTTAACATACTGACTCTAGATGTATTTATGACTTAATATGAAGCTAAAATGCACAAACATTTGCCTGATTCTTGCTATAGCAATACGAGTATATTGTTAGAAAGGTATAGCTAATTCGGAAAATAAACAGATTTTTATTTATTATTTAAACGTCTTCCTATCACGTTGGTTGTTGTCTATCTAGTGAAACGCGAGCTTCGAGTGACCCATACCTAACATACCTTCGAAATTTCGGAGATGGGCACTCAAGCCTCTGACTACCACGCCAAAATAAAAAAGTATATGTTTACACATGTCGTGAAGAGTATGTATTTAAAAAAATCATTTTTTAAATAGTATAAGTATGCATTTTGAAGTACAGACCGCGATAAGAGTATATGGCACCTGTCACATTGGGAGCCACCCTGCCACAGGTATAGGCGATGCTCTGTCGCTACGGAGACCTAGTAGACCTCTGACTTACTCAGAGGATAATGCACGAGTACTCAAGCATACATATAAAAGGAAGCGATTATTTTGGCCAGAAAATATGGTACGTACCGAAAGCATGTTTTTGTTTTGGCCTTGGGCACACATTTACCCTTTTAGTTACAATTTGGATTAATGAAAACTTTTAGTCATTAGCGATTGAATCACCTTACGCAATAACTCTATCACCACTTGACCCCTCAGTCAGCAGGGACTGAAGCTCGGCTGGTTACTTTCCATTTGCATTCTAGTCTAACCGGCCACTTGTTAAATACTAAATATAAATCAAATTAACACGAATCTAGAAAGAAGTGTGCCACTAGCAGTGCGAATGAAGCGATTGCATAATGCCGAGTGGCTCACGAGCCCAGATCCAGAGATAGCCGATTGTTGGCTGATTGGCATCATGGGGGCTTTCCCAAGACAACACTAGGTGTAACGTCAAGTAAAGTGAAGCGAATATATCGCATTAACATTAGGGGACACTCAGATACAATCTGAATGATAGCAACCATAGTTATGTTAATCAAATGCAGTTGTTTGGGGCTTGACTCTGTATCGGTAGTGCAGGGTTCAAATCCCGTCTGAGCATGTATCAATGGGAATGAAGTTAAATGAATTTCTATGTGCATTTTCGTTTTAAAGTTACATTTGCGAAATGCACCGAATACTACGGTGAGGGAAAAATCATAAGAAAACCTATCCTTTCCCCGAACAGGTAATGTTAGTAAACACTAAATGGCAAATTGTATTACAGAATTGGCAAGGACATCAAGTGCCCGTTACATCTATCCACCCCTCCAGCGCAGTGAAGGGCCGACAGCTTATTAATGAAAACAAATGATTTGTCGAATGATACTTGCGGGTAGGGAAATGTTACACTTTAATATTCAGTTTATTGTCATTCCTATTCTCACTAATATAGTTAGTTACTGTTCTCCTCAAGAGATTACAGTGCAAAGGACGTGTGTTCATTGTGCATCTGATGTCGGTCACTCAGTGTCTAAATACCCTGAAAGCATCCTTGATGCATTCGTGTGTTTTATTAGAAGTGATGCGAAAGATAAGCTCCCATCAAAAGCTGCAAGTGAGCATTACGCGCGATGTATTAATATGGATGTAGCCGCGTATGGAGCTAATCGGCGCATAACTTTCTCAATGAGTTCCTCATTGGCACTCTTCGGGAGAATGTAGTTTTCTCTGTCCGCGCTAAAGGTTATATTACGCGTTGATTTGTTTCTTTATTAACATGCGTACGTTTATGACTATAAACACAGGAAGTATACACAGAAAGAGGAAGCTAATACTTGATACTTGTGTTTGGCATAAAGTAGAAACATTTGGACCGGACGACTAGCTATGACTTTACAAATGAGGAGTGTCTGTTCAAAAGGGACTATAATCACTTTATGTAATTTTTGAGAAAACAAAGAAAACTTCTCATTTCATCTGCTAATACTCACTCTTCAAATTAAGTGCGTTGTTAGATAGTATAATTATTATATAGTATAATCTGTATAGTATTATATTATCTGTGGTATAATTATTATAGTATTTATTAGATAGTGGTAATTGAAATATATATACACAATTTGAATGATTTGTGATCAATATTTAAACAAATATTAAATATCAAATTTCTAAAATAGTTCCTTTTGTTCAGACAGATTGGTTAACTAGTCCCTTTTGAACAGGCTTTTATGAAAAAAAACATAAAAAATATTGACAGGACCTGTCTAAAATGACAGTTTTATTTTTATTTGATCGTAGACAATATAGATAAAAAACTAAAAAAAAATATATTTGAGTGTATTCAGAAACTTGAGGGGTGAAATGTATATAAAATAAAATTAAAACTGATTTCTGAAATTTAATAAAATTAAGCCTTTTTGTTCAGATTAATGATTGATAGTTTTAAAGAGGTATCAGTAATAGTCCTTTTTGAACGAACAATTAAAAACTGCTTCTGGAACAGATTTCAGTCTATAAAATAGTCCTATTTGAACAGAATTACAAACATTGAGTGTAAATTTAGTATGCAAATAGGTCGTTTAGCGTGTTAAATTTTAGTGACATTATAGATTTTATCATTTAGAACTAGATTCCATAAAATAAAACGAAATTTAAAATTTTGCAGATAGGCCCTTTTGAACAGACACTCCTCAAATGTTCTACTAATAATACGACGTATGACTAACAAAAACTACTCTATAATTTTCTACGCTATTAATTTTATTTGCGTTATTACTTAAAATAAGAGTAGAAATGCCTACTATATTTCATCTAGACTCTATTATAAATAACAATCGAAGCTATGGTATAAAATACATGTTACAATTGCCTCAGGGTACATTGCTTTAGCCTGTGTCCAAATGGGTGCCTCGATATCTGAGGCGGCACCACTCAGCTGGGAGCATTCCAAGGAGATGTCGGTGGTTTTCTCTAATGAGGGAGACGCGGAGGCATGCGCCAAGTCTCTTTAGCTATTGCAGAACATTAGTACGATAACTATAATCCCTTTTAAAGACTTAATTTGCTACTGCGGTCCTTGACCACAGGAAATACACGAATAATAAAAAAAAATGAATGTATATGTTGATAATATCATAAAGGTAAAGGCCCAATGATGTTTCCCTATCTTTAAACAAAACTAGCAACTTTATAATCCTTAGTAAATTTTCCACGTTAATACTTTAACTTTCAAAATGAGTGAAAACACACACGCACCAAATTGGGCGAGTATTGAAACGAAGCGGCACTTCGCTCGAAAGCAAACAGACCGTGCGGCGCACACCGAACGAGTATTCCCAAAATATGGAACAGTGGAAAGGTGTGCATTACTTCATTGTAACAAACCCACGATGCCGCAGCGCAGTGTGTTGTGAGATATTGGACGCTTCCGCTTACTACAAACAAAGCGATTAAATGGCTCGCTACAATCACTCTAAGAGTTTTTCTTAGAGTGAAACACACGTTCATTAAATTTTCGTGAAGGGAAAAACCTCATGTGAAGTGAACCGAATAAACTTTAATTCATTTTGAGATTACGAATCTACATGAAGTTCTGAATAAACATGAATGCTAACATGCACGTACGTTTTTGCAATGAAAGATGTTATCTACTTTTTACTAGGATTAATCTGACTGGCGTAACATGTGTCTTTAGATTGGTGAAAGGATGTTAGTCAATGTTAGTTCATCCGTCGATTAATTGACATGTAAAAAACGTCAAGAGTTTCAGAAAAAAATACTTGAAACTAGTGAAACCACCTTACGCAATCTTTGTTCTAGGTCTTGGAGCCAAACGGACACCGGAAGTATATCAGGTTCGGCATCTCCCTCATACCCAAATCATCTAGAACTTATTCGATATGTATGTTTCTAAAAATCTCGTAACAATTTTCAATAAAGAATGTACAATTATAAGGATTTATGAAAATATTCATACATAGTCTTTATAAAGTACTAATTTGGCATCAGCAGAGGCGCGTAATCCATGTATAGAAAGCTCGTTTGGTGATCTTGTTTTTTAATGCATACACAAGTTTCGTAACCGATCTCCATGAGCCAAGTAAAAGTTTCAGAAAAACCTGTTCCTCCGAGAAAAAGGCGCCGAGAGCGAGCCACGCCGCTGCCACGGGTTCCGTACCCGCATTGTGGCATACGGTATCGCTCAATACTCATATACGGGCACTTCATAGGTATTGGTTGAGAGTGAGAAAAACCATAAATGGATGCTACTATACTTGTTTGATAAAGTAAAGTAAAAATTACAACTCCTAAAGCATACTTTGGCAAATATCTGAAGGTAGCGTAACTTATGTAATATTAAGGACTACGTTAAATTGTAAGGGAAGCTATTTAAATCGCTTTGCTTATATATTTTAACTAAAAAAACTTATACTTATATCATTATCTATATATGTACATATATTGTAATATATATTTAGATAGTCGTATCGTATCTTTTCATGATAAAATTGGATCTAGAAGGTAACCAGTTATATATTGAATTATAATATCAGCAAATAAATTACATTTTTATGTTTTCATAACAGAGACAAATATGACCTGCAGAACCATAAGTCGGTGATTAGCGAAATGTGCAAGATGCACCCATCGGTCGTCTCCCGCGCTCACCGGATCAGTCGGAGCACCGCACCATGCAGATACCGGGGAACTTTCTTCGCCTCGCAGCATGACGAGCTTATTCCGACACTCGCTGCTCACATCTCTCTACTTGAGATTTGGCCATCATTAAACATTGACTTGAAAGAGTCCTTTACACTCATTTCAGTTTATAACGAATTGAATTTTGGATTGAGGAAATTGATATCCTTGTATATAAGATCTCGAAGATAAGAATCAAAGATAAGAATCATCAATATATGCATGTAAGTTCCTAATTTGTCTATTTAATGTCATTTCGGCTGTTTCGAGAGCTATACGCACGCTTGATATACACCTAATAGTAACTAGTGTCTCTTCCTCAATTATGGGCTTTGGCTGGAAACTGGACCTGATTGAGTTTAACTATAATGATCACGTCTCAATATAATAACTTCATAATAGAATAACGTGAAAATAATTATACTTATTTTGTATCATAAAAGTATTAAATAATTTCTTAGCGATTAGTTTAATAGTTTATAATCTTCTTTGATTACTTTGTGTATACAACGAAAGAGTAGTTGCAAACAATTGACAAGTCAACCATGTTTCCAGATCATAATCATACAGCGGTACATTAAGCCATATGTAATAAATTAGCGCATTGCACAAGACGCAATCAGTCAAGTATCTCGTTAGCAACACGCGGAAGGAAGCAGCACGAACAGCCGAGGAATCGCAAATGGGAATAGCTCGAGTGAAGCGAAGTACTCGGCAGCCAAGTTGCGAACCTCGCACCACATGAATAATTGTTCAACAATAAGGTAAAGCCACACATTAAAAGAACTTTCGCGCTCCAGTGAGAAGCTATTAAAAGCGATCTCCTTCTACGCTAGGAGGCTGCTGTGGGTAACACTCACCCGAGCGACGAGTACACCAGTCCACAATCCACTTTGGCTCCTTCAGTCTCCTGGCAACCAAATATCACTCATATCACTAGAACCGAACTGTCACAGAATGCGGCGGACGAGTCAGCTGGCGGCCGAGAGGTGTCGGCGGTCGAGGAACAGGCGGCCGCTCTGCGCGGGCATCGGGTCGCGAATGCCCATCCGCGCGCGCCTTATCTCACGCGTACGCTATGCCCCGCGAAGAATGGCGCCGTGAGGTAATCTGAGAACGGATTTCGCGAAGTTTGCTTTCGTTTTTTGTTTGGAAGAAAGCACCTCTGTGCGTAGCTCTTATCTTAAGACGCGCTCTTTTCTTTCGCTAACTGTAACTACTACTATCGTAGAAAGTCATTTAATATTCGCATATACGACTATGCTCAGGTTAATTACAAAATGAGAAATACCCCAGCAATCATCTCAGTAACAGGGAACAAACATAAATAGCATGAATTTCCCGATTGCCATGAGCCTTCCGGGGTATTTGAGACTTGAACCAACGCCACTGCCATCACTGACCTTTGTTCACTCAAGGCCACATTTCATCTGGTAGCTAGTGCCCATGGTGCGCTATCTATCCGTCTGGGTGAATAGGGCAACGTAGGCGTCGATATGCGATCTGGAAGATGATGCATTGCGTGGCAGGTGCGTTGCTGAGAGACAATGGCTTATTGTATGAAGTGCGGCCGAGGAACAATCGATCGCGAAACGGGGTTAAGCCACACAGCCGACAATGCACTCACTGCACATCACTATACTATATCCAAGCAGGTAGGCAGCTGTTCGTACAACTCAGCGCTTAATCTCAATTTACATAGACTGGGTGACAAAGATAGAATATATAAAATAGGAATAGGTAATCAAAATACCATATATTAGTTACTACCTACACAACTCTCCGACCAAACTGAATTTCTTACATAGCCCTTAGTCACTTGTTGCACATTTACTCTCTTCGAGTAGATTGGCATGCGCATTTTCAATAACAACTTACTTTTGAGTCTCATTAGAGCTACTCGTACATCTGGCTGACACAAGCTGCGACCTTTGTTAGATGAAACCGCACGTCATCAGCGGAGTTAAGTAACCTCGTGACGTTTACGATTGGAAATCTGTTGGCGAAATGTGGAAAACGGAGCCATAACTCACGCCGCATGATTTACACGAGGCTGCGATCGAAGCGAGAAGGCAGCTCGTTTGATTATCCCACTACATAACAATATTATGGTGATGTAAATTTAGTACGGACATTGATTAACTAACAACAATAAACGTCACAAATAAAAAGAGAAAGGGTGATATACAAAGGGTAATATAAGATTAAACGCGATGCCATTTGAAATAACTAAGGTAAGGATTATAATAAGATGATTTAATAAGAATGGCTTATCCAGCAATTCGTAAATTAAAATAAAGCCTGCAGTGTCTTATAAAGTGTTCTTGTCATTATCGGGACAATTACTGTACTCGTAATTTAGACACAAGTACCCATCTTGTTACATATATAATATGTTACTCATTGCTTTGCCAGCTTTTCTGTCATCTGCGCATAGTAGTCATGAATTGTTCACCAAAATATTAATTTCTTATCCTGGCCTTGAATTAAATTATATGTCAGATGCCAGAAATGCTTGGATTTCGTTGGTTGGTCCTGGTGTCAGTGTTCCAGAGTTCCCTTCTTCTCAGAGGCTTTGGGACGAGCCGTTGTGCAGGCAAGTTCAAAATAATTTGTTGGAATCTGCTCTTGCTCCTGCCGATCGTGCTCGTCTTTTGGCCTCTTTTAAGTCGGAGTCTGGTCACTGGCTGAACGCTTTACCATCCGTCAACACTGGAACGCTTCTTGACCGTAACTCTTTCTGTCTGGGTGTCAGTTTGAGACTGGGTGCAAAAATTAATGAGGGTCATCGCTGTCGTTGTGGTGGGCTGGTTGATGAGTTGGGACACCATGGCCTCTCGTGTCAGAGAAGTGCTGGTCTCGACACGCCGCGCTCAATGAAGTTATTCGTCGTGCTCTTGTCGCTATCGACGTGCCTGCTGTGCTTGAGCCCGCTGGTTTGGCTCGTGATGACGTTAAGAGACCTGACGGAATGACTATCATTCCTTGGAAATGTGGAAGGACTTTGGTGTGGGACGCCACATGCGTGGACACTCTGGCTCCATCCCATCTCGCTGGGTCGGCTAACGAGGCTAGCACTGCGGCCACTCTGGCCGAGTCTCAGAAGTCGAGGAAGTACTCAGCACTTACGGACGAGTATTGTTTTGTCCCGTTTGCTGTTGAGACTTTAGGTCCTTGGGGTCCTGGGGCTCATCAATTAGTAAACGAAATATCATCCCGTTTAATTGAAAAGTTTGGGGATCCCAGGGCTGGAGCATTTTTCTCTCAGAGAATTAGCATAGCTATTCAGAGGGGGAATGCTATCAGTGTCTTGGGAACCCTACCACCCTCTGACAGCGATGATTATAAAGATATTCTCTATGTAATTTAATTTTTATTTCTACTTTAGGTTTATAGTTTTAATTACTTGTTGTATTGTATATAATAAAAGACTAAAAAATATGTTATTTAACACGAATGAAAAGATATACCAATTTGAAAAGATCTAAAGCAGATGCATGCATTAAGTGTATCAAAAACAAGCGAAAGTGTTGGGGCTTCCCATGGAGGCCATTGTTGGGCAGCGCCACTCGGTGCGGAGAGCGAGAGCGCCCTCTTGCGGCTCATCTGCTAACGCGATCTCCGTTGCGGGGATTATAGGTTGTGAATCACAAATTACGCCAATATGTCACCGTGTAAAGAAATAATTGTTCCAAAGGCTATTTGCGACTGATTGCTCCCTATCGTTTGATTCTGAAGTAGGTCCGGAGCGAATATAGAACATGGGTTATTGTAACTATGTATATTCTGTTGTTTGGTTACATTACTACAATTACTTGAACTATTAGATGCATTATTTCGAACGGCGTAGTTTGATGCTTAAACAATTTGCGTTAATTATTGTGAGTAACAACTGGCCGCATCGCATCTTCGTATTACCAAGTAGTTCGATTTAGTGGGACCAGTCATCGGGCTGAACGATTTCGTATCCTTGCATAATACGTCACCCACGGTTGTCGGAACGGGGACTTCATTATTCATTTACATCTGAAAAGCTTACGATTGATTTACCACCTGTATCAATAACAGCTCCCTACATGATTATCTCGTGGGCTCGAGGTGGCAATAACCTGAAGGTGATGAATGTTTATATACAATGTAGTGAGTGTCGCAATGTCAAGGTCCACTTGAAGCCCACGGCAGGAGGCGGCTTGTAGAGCGTGACGGAGGTGTTCGCAACTCACGACGATCTCCCTCGACACCTCTCTTAATGACCTCGCGTTTAACACACTGCTCTCCTTAGGTGGTGGCCCCATTAGCTTAATGGCGATTGCGAGCCAATGACTGTGCGCCAGCATTCAAGATATTATGGCGATGAAAGCGTTCGCTGGTTCCCAGTAGGGACACCAGAGATATATCAAATAGACAGGGGTAATGAGTGTCCTTTGCTAGCGTGGCATGAGACAAGAACGCTAACTAGCCGCTTTTCGTCTCGGCCAGCCGTGGGGGTTCACTGAGAGCTAGTGGCAATGAAATCTAATGAACGATGGGCTAACATATCCCATCTACAATATTGTATGTCAATGACCTTATATGTATAGACAGCAATAATTTTTCATAATCGTGAGAGTCGAAGAGATATTATATCTCCAAGCTTCTGTCCACATATATATGACATCAGTGAGGTAAAACAAATGAACCAGTTGCTTGGCATGAGGTCTGCGTGGATGCAGCGGACATGGCGAGTGGTTAAAGGGCAACACCCAGAGGAAAGGATCTTCTCACTCCTTATAATAGCCGATGTCTTTTAGCACGCTGCCAAATCATGCCAATACGGTGAGTGAGGTAAATAGCATAAAATATTTAAATATTCCTTAACAATCATTGAGAAATATACTTTCACATCCCTTAATCCCTTTACAGGTGGACAGAACTACAATCCTTTGTTACTAATAATAATGCTAATAAAGTCCTACTAGGTCTTTTGTTATGATATGCCAGAATGAGAGCCAGTAACATACCTATATTCACCACAGATAATATAATACTACAGTATTCACTATAATATGTTACATACAACTTCGTTCTCCATCATAAAAAGTGACTTGCGCTGCCATCTAGTGTTAACATAGTACAATATTCTCAAAAAGCTCGAACTGTGTTTATATGTATAATGAAAACATAGATGGCGCTATAGTATTTTATAATACATAATTGAGTCATTTAAGATCTTTCATCTCATCACAATATTTACATTATAGTTATTATTATGTATCCTAAAACGATTTACACACATTAGTCGTATAAGTATAAAGCTAACATATTAATTTAATTTTCTTGTAGAGACTATATTTGAAGTACGTGTTAAAATAGTTGCCAAAGAATTTTTCAAATATAAAGGAACAAATTAAGTTAATTTACCACAAAACGCCATATTGGAACTCGCACCTAGTTCGATCGTATTGAAGCGTGTCGAATCTAAATGCAAGACGCTCGCCCGCAGTCGCCTCTTACCGCGCAGTATGCAAAACAGAGCGGAAACATTAATTAGATGAAGCGAATGGACCATAATCACTGTGTGCACTTGATATTATAAATTTAAATCTTAACGGAACTAATCGGAAATCATCGCTACCCGTGTACGGAGCAAGCAGAGCGATTGACCAAGCCTTGCCTGTGGGCAGAAGTGGAAACGCTATGAAAGTGCTCTTAATGCTTACTTAACCTAACCTAAGCTGGATATATAAGACATCTTCGTGCACGACATAAAGGGTTAGGTTAGACATACTTATAGCCACCGAGTGTGGGAATAAACAGATGAAAGAATGTCAATGACGCGACAGTGGTTTGCCAGAATTAGGAATGGGGTTCCTTAATCTCTGCACACAGGGGCCAGTGGTAGGGAGGTTGGAGGGATTGTGTCTCCATAGAGCACGCTCATTTGACTATTTTATCGAGCGTCTTGATACTCACGTTTACTTATGCTACTCAGAAGCTATTACTACCACTACTATAACTCCTAGTACAGAATAAGAGCCTCCCAAGAAACATTTGTCATATATTGCTTGTTTTCGGAAACACCATGGAAACGTAGGCAGTGGCTCACGTGTAGGGCTTGAGCGCGACCTGAGGCCATCGTTCTCCCAGGCAGTAAAGAGGCAGTGAAAACACTACTTTCCATTATCCGCGGCCGCTCAATTCGAAAACGTTTCGAATGGAAACTTGCGCTTTCGATAGCAACTGCTCGCGCGATGAACCTTGTCATTAGAGATTAAGGAGATCGCGGAAGCTCCGCCAGCAACGCAAGAGCATTTTTATTTTGGCGGGTTAGTCAGAAATTTGAGTGTCCATCTCCGAAGATACGAATGCATGTTAGGTATGAGTCACTCGAAGCCCGCGTTTCATTAGATAGACAGCAACCAACGTGACGGGTATATAGGAACTGGATGTTAAATATCCCGAGGGACAGGCAGATTTCCTCACGATGTTTTCCCTCACCGTTAGTATATTATATATGTAAATGAAACACACATATTTAAAATTAATTCATTAGTACACGCCAAAACCGAGATTTATGGAGCATATCCCGATTGTTATAATATAGAAAGACAAGTAACGTTAGTGTATTCAAGTATTAAAACAGTCAATACGAGAATGATGGCGACACATTTCTCAACTTCCGTCAGCTACCTAGCAATTAGTGATATGTTCAACTTCATAAAAACTACCTGTCAATTATCGATGAGTGCAGGTCACAGTCATTTTACACAACGCACCGTGTGGTTCAGCGGATCCCAAGAAACAATAGTGTTTGTTGGCAACGGCGTAATGTATTCCTCGCAGAGCTGCTCTGCAATTATGGTGAAAGAAATGGCGAGGAGCCGTTCTGGGAACGCACCGAGCGTGAGCCCACCCGGCCCACGCGCCACGCGACGCCCGTAGCGTCTGCACCACGCGACACGCACTCACTCACTCATTTATCATTTCTATATAGACAGGTGCAGAGGCGAAGCTTCTTGCTCACCAGGCTACTTGCCGCCACAAAATGGCTCTCAATGGTTCGTTAAGAAATGCGCTGTAGGGTACTGGAGATAATTGAGTATCACCGTTATTTCCATTTGCAAAGACATTATTTTCTTTTATCAAGTATAATGTTTAACAGGCATGTATAATGGTTTAGCAAAATGTGTGTTCATTCATCGAAATATTGACAAGATAATATCATTTTGGCAGTAATAGTATTATGTAGTTGTTCTGCGCACCGTACTCAGTATAATGGCCGATGTATGATGTATTGTTTTTGCAGTGAAATGGCCATTCGTAACTGTACGCATGTTTATTGATGTCTGATCGGTGCGATGATCTGTTTATTGTCAGTTTTCGTGTTTACTTACTGAGCTAAGGTTCAAAGCC
The DNA here is from genome assembly GCA_030578115.1 of Leucoptera coffeella. Classification (NCBI taxonomy): domain Eukaryota; kingdom Metazoa; phylum Arthropoda; class Insecta; order Lepidoptera; family Lyonetiidae; genus Leucoptera; species Leucoptera coffeella. The sequence continues at coordinate 134,296 of JAMBLF010000876.1, forward strand.
TTATACATACCAAAACTAATGTTGTGGTAGATAGCGCAATTGAATGGTTAAACCAAATGACTCAAACACGGCGTGCTTTGCGTACCTACTTAATTATAAAATATGGCAGCAGGTACTCAGCAATATCGGAGCTACACACGCGTACTCTGTCTGACTACCTTGCAAGAAATAAGGGCAGCGCGTAGCTGGCACAAGTGAGTGCTGTTGGCAGTTGCGAGATGGCTAGAGAGGGCGGCGCAGTACTCACCCGAAGTTGCCAGGGTAGCAGAGGGGCCCGGGGCTGAAGTGCGCGCCGCCGTTGAAGATCACCTCGGAGCAGCAGGGCGAGGGGGAGCCGCAGCAGGAGCCCCCCGAGGCGCTCTGCCAGGGCGAGGCGCAGCGCCACTCGGGCTCCCAGCGGCGGTGCACGTAGGCGCCCCCCAGCTGCTCCATGTACTGCTTGTAGAGGCGCTTCTGCCGCTGGTTCTGCGACACGTGCAGCCGCAGCACGTTCAGGAAGCACATGGCGAGCGCCTTGAGGGGGCCCGACCGCCTGCGCACCCGCCGCCTCACCATCCACAGAGGAATGTCTCTCTGCTCAGGAATGCCGGCCAGCTAGCGACGCGGCTTCATCACACTTCGTTAGCCAAAGTATTTTTCTTTCAGGAATTCTTCTTTGAATAATGATAGCCGATCACGTGAGGTGAATTTCTACCAGAGTGAAGTATATCACAATTTTCATTAATCAAACTTTTTTGGAAAAAGCTTGCAATGAAGGGTGGGTTGAATGATGAAGACGAACGGTCGAGATGGCACGAAGCGGCTGCGGCGGTGGTGCAGGCGACGCGAGATGTGGGCGCTGCAATGTCCCGCTCGAGACTGGCGGATGCGGCGGCCACTCTGGCGCTCGAGAGGCCCCGCCCCCTTGGCAGGTCGCCGCCGGAGATGGACGCAGATAATGTATTTGATACACTTTCGATGAAATATCGATTTGTTTTCTTTCAACGGATCGCTGGCCAGGAATTGAGTTATTACGTCTTTTGTCATTACATCTGTTGCGCCATTTTCGACCATTGGAGCTGCGAACACTTTTCCTTTGCTTTTCTAATTAGGTTTTGAAAGGTGAATTAAATTTTCAAATTAGTTGAAGTTAAAATACTTTAACTTGTGGATCTCTATACAAACAGAATTAAAATGATTATTTTCTTGCTGAAAACGGAAAACAGGCAATTACAAATTACAGAAATAATTTGTCAGTATTGTTAAAACATCGATTAAGATTCCCGGTACCTTTGTTAATTTTTTAAATGTTAATCTTAGTTTGGAATATTACTGATAGTGAATGAATTGATTTGCTAATTATTTTGGCATCTATTCATTATTAGTCATACATGAACATGAAGTGCAGAGGCCGCCCATTCTGAAACGCATATAATCGGAGGGAGGCAGCCACTCGTCACCTCGCTCTGCCCAACCTTCGTGATGGGTGGCGATATAGGGGACGAATCACATTCGGGCTTTGACAGCGGTTTAGTAAATGTTCACATCACTAATCGCCATATGGGTTACCTAATTATACGAGTATTTGGAATACTATTACACCGATTGAACTAGCCCCTTGATACGTTCAATTATGATTTGTAATAAGGGTCTTGGGATGTAATAAGGGATTTGTAGTTAACGTCTATTAAAGAAAAATAGTAAAAATTATTATATAGATAAATACATATACAGTGAACTTAGTGTAAGCTCTGTGTAGTAAACTCTGCCTCCAGCGGGTGCCGCCCCCGCCCGGGTCCTCAGGTGGTCAACCGTTCGCGCTTCGTCGAATACCATACTCGGTGTGTCTGCCCGCCCCGTGCAAGTGATACGCTGGTCGCGCTCCGTCGGCTGCGCACTCGAGCGTCCGCCGCGGGAGCCACGGGAGCACTGCTGTATATTATATGTATATTTCTACGATATCATATAATTATTAGGCCTGTCCATTACAAAAGGCATTATCAAACATTAACCCTTTATAAGGCAGAGCAGGGGAACTCTTCCTCATACACCACTATAAAGAGTTTCGGAATAGTCAGGTTTCCGCGCAATAGCCCATCATCCATCAGAAACCACCTGAATCCCGAACACAAGTGGCAAACGAAATATGAGTTAGGTACAAAACATAAAAAATAAAATTAACAAATAATATAATTACAAGTAGTGGGTAGTAAGTGTATATATGTCTATGAATCGAAAGTGGTACATCAATATCGGTACAGTTCCTCTATCTACCTCTCTATAGGCAAACAAACGTGATGTGTGTGTGTATTTATGTACAAGGACAGGAATATAAAATAGCACAACACTACCGATAAATTAACTTTTGTTGTGTTTCGAAGCAAACGTATAATGGATAAGCCAATTGGTCGGCCGCAGCTACATTCACCCTACAACGGAGCAGCCCACAGAGGCGGTTTCCATGGCAACCGCACGCCAAACAAACTATGGCCGGCTGTCACTTGATTTCTATACAAAACAACAAAAACACAAAAACGTAGCGAGCAAAAGGAAAGAAATACGAATCGCTGTGACATTAAAAGTATTACGATTTGTGTGCGATATGCTACCGAACTCGGCTCTTGTCGCGTCATACTCTGGTAACCTCCCCTAATCATGGACGGAGACATAAAGAAAATAAAAAAAGTCAACCTGAGCCTGAAGACGCAGCCCAAGAACGGCGTCATCCTGTCGCTGCACCACACGGTGCGCGGCAGCCAGGGGCAGCCGTGCCGCATCCGCTTCACGGTGGCCGCCTTCGACGAGGCCGAGGAGCGGCTGGCGTGCGCCGGCGTCGGCGGCAACGTGTTCGTGCTCGACTTCGGCGACTGCAAGTTCTGGAAGCTGGAGCTGGACGTGTGCTCGGCGCTGCACTTCGACCCCTCGGCCGAGGACTGCCTCGTGGTGGCCACCAAGAAGGAGCACCGCATCCTCATCGTGGACGTGGAGGAGAGCAGCGAGGTGCGCGCGCTGGAGGGCCACACGGCGCCCGCCACGCACATCTCCTTCTGCAGGGGCAAGAGCGCCTACATGCTCACCGCCAGCCACCTGGAGGCCATCGTGTGGGAGCTCAAGAGCTACACGCAGTTCTTCTACCTGCAGACCATCCCCTGCGCAGAGATCCAGCAGATTCAGTTCACGCCCACCGGCGAGTACTTGGTGGCCAGCTTCCAGAACGACACGATACAGGTGTGGAAGAACGAGACCATGAAGCCCATGAAGCAGATCATCCCCGCCGACATCAAGCACATCAAGAGCCTCGCCTTCACCAAGGACGGCAGGGCCATGGCCATCGTGGGCCTCTCCTCCACCGTCATCCTCTTCAGCCTGGAGACCTGGAAGGTGATCAAGGTGCTGGAACTTTCCAAGCACAACATTTCTGGCGGACAGCAAGTGGCCTTCTTGCCCCAGGTGTTCGACGGCGGCGCCAACAAGATCCTCACTATCCTGAGCTGCGACTGCCTCATTTATTTCTACGACTTGGAGACTTGCACCGTCATCCACAAGGTTTACCCGGAGATGTCGGGCACGAAGAGGATCGGGATCAGCAACAGTGGCAGATACTTCTTCTGCATCATGCAAATCGGTGAAATCAACGTGTACAAAACGTCCCTTATCATGGAACTCACGAAGCGCAGCGGCGAAGATGTCGGCCCCAAGCAATGTTCGAGCAGCAGGATCCTGAGCCCTCTCACGTCGCACAAGAACGATGCCTTGGTGAAGAAGTCGGAACTGCACGCCAAGAGTAGTCTATACCTAGACAGCGCGCGAGTGAGGAGAATCCTGTCGCAGTTCGGCCAGTACCCCGAGCAGTATCGCTCGGTGCTGTGGAGCTCCCTGCTGCGCACCCCGTACAACTCCGCGGCGTACTCGGCGCTCGTGGACAAGGGCATGCACGCCTCCTACAGCGAACTGGAGAGCAAGTTCGCGATTCACAACAAAGGTCTGCTCAAGAACCTCAAGAGGCTTCTGTCATGCCTCGCGCACTGGTGCCCGCTCTTCGGGGAGATGGACTTCATGCCGCACTTCGTGTTCCCCTTCGTCAGAATCATGCGGAACGACCCGCTCTTGCTGTTCGAGACCATCGCGACCATTTTGATAAACCACTGCCAGCTGTGGTTCGAGTACGCGCCGTTCCCCCCGATCAGTGTGCTGGACATGGTCGAGAACCTTCTGGCAGAGCACGACCACAATCTCCTGGAGCACTACTGCAAGCTAGGCGTCACCAGCCAGACGTACGCGCAAAAGCTGCTCGAGAACGCTTTCAGCGAAGTGCTCAACTCGTCGGAATGGCTCATGCTGTGGGACCACGTCATCAGCAACGAGCCTGCCTTCATCCTGATGGCGGTCACCGCTTACAACATGGTGCAGAAGAACGCAGTGCTGAAACTGACATCGGCCGACGAAGTGGAGAAATTCTTCCACTCCCAAAACCCAATCAGCATGAAAAATTTCCTGAAGAAGTCATACCTTTTGCTGAATGACGTGTCCGAGGACAGCCACCCGAGGAGAATGCTCAATCCGTTCACGCCGCTGGAAAAGGGCGACACTTACCAGACGTTCACTGGCTACCCGAAGACGACTCTGTGCTTGAAGTATTCGCGGAAGAACGAGCAGAAGAAGCACAAGGTGAAACAAAACCTCAAGAACCTCACCGCCATGTGCCAGGAGAAGATCATCAAGGAGAGGCTGAGCGCCAGGCTCGAGAAGATGCAGAAATGCGCCGGCGACGCCTGACGCCGCGCTAACAAAGTTTATACGTTACTTTTTGTGTAAATATGTTGCCAATTATGTGTTGCTCGTGTGGACTGTTCTTGAATTGTTATTTTGTTAATTATTTGCATAAATTATAATATGATGTCTTTATAAAAAAACTTTACAATGTTTACTGTGATTTTCCGATGACTTCAAAATAAAACAACTTCTACGTGGAACATACTTTATTTATTAATTTACACTATCCTCAAAGTAATTCTATTGCTATAATTTGAGAACAATAGCCATAACCAATCAAAACAAGCTTTACCTAGAACTAAAAGTCGCGGCTTTGCAATGCTTCTATTAACATAGTTTTCCATGACTAGTCTGAAATTCACAATTTGGACCTCTCTGTTGAGCTTACAATTTAAGAATACATATTCCACAAGGTGCCCGTAAAATGCGTCTTACTTAATTTTATATCATTTAAATTGGCTACTCTCCTTTCTGTAGTAGCTGTTATCAATAAAATGATGTCCCAATAAACATCCTGGTTGGAATAAATACCTGTCTAATTCCATGAGAGCGCATTCGTTACCATGTGGTTATTGTTTCTTGACGGAGGCGGCCCTCGGGATGGTGGACTTGATGTGGCTGTACTTGTTCCGAGAGGCGCTCAGGGGGCTGGGCGTGGCGTCCGCCTTCGGCCGCGGCAGCCGCACCGGCGTCACGATGCGCGGCTTTATGATCCCTGCACACAAAAGCTGCGCATTGGTACACGCCCCTTACTCCCTATACGCACTCCAATTCGGAATCACAATATCTCCAATGTCACTTTTAGCAAAACGGTTGAGATCGTAATGGCATTGGCAATATTGCACGGTCGCGGACTCATTACCCAATAGGTTCTGTTAATCCCAGTCCTTCATTCGCCTCCTGGGACGAGTTGAGGATGACGGCAACCAGTGAGCCTTAGGATGGTGTGCACTTACCACTGAGCTTGGCCCTGTTGTTGGCGTCGAGGCTCTTCTTCTCGCTCTTGCTGACGCTGAAGCTGTCCCTGGCCTTGAACAGGCTGGGCGACATCTTCCGCAGCTTAGAGAGCGCCGAGGTGGACTTCACCGTCAGGTTGGACATGGAGCTCCTGTCGGCCCCCTTGCATCGCGGCTTGAGGGCGCCCTCCTTGTGCGGGGTGCCCAGCGACGACAGGTTGGGGCTGGACACGAACTGGCTCTTTGGCTCACCGCCCTGCGAGAAGGACATCGTCACCAGGTGCTCACCACAACACCACACTCATGCATAACTAGGAGAAGTAAGATAGGCTGCTACGCAAAAGCTAGTCTAGTCGGGTAGTAAATCGGATGCCAAGCAGTTGTTTCACTGCCTGACATGTCACACAAGGAGACTATAGCACAACCCCTCAGTATTAAAGCTGTCGAAGGGGCACTATGCGTTCGAGGTTACGTGCACCATGAAGGGCATGAAATGCGCCAGACCTTGAGCACGGATATCCGGGAGACGTCCAGCGCCAGCGAGGACATGCTGGAGTCCAGCTGCGGCCCCTCCTCCGCCATGAGGCGCAGCGCAGAGGCCAGCCGCTCCCGGAGGCTAGCGGCCAACTGCTCCGCCGCGCGCACCTCCGCCACGGCGCCCACGCCGCTCTGGATGGGGCTGCAACGGACAGGGGGCTTAGCGAATAATTCGCTAACACTGAACCTTTTAGAGTATCAGAAGTCAGAAATCACCGTCATGTAGATGGAAAATAGACATACAATCAGTTCCGAATGTGAACGCTATGTCATCGCGTTAAGATGTTAACTATTGCCTAATCCATAAAATAAGCAGCAGTGTCACGATATAGTAATAACACAAAACCCCGATCATTAATGAGATTATAAGGCTACATAAAAATACGCTTGTCCTTTTATCGCACAGTACGGTAAAACATCATCTCTAATATTTTTCACTTTAATAGTGTAAATTCCAGTGGTACCTGCTCTAGATCGGAATCTAATTTGGAACTCCCTGTTACCAAATACTTTTTGCCTGACCAACCTACTATTGAATTTGTTAAAACTATCATAGTGTCACAGGGAGGTCTCACCTGGAGGTCTTGTTCCGCGTGCGCTGCGTGTCCGCCGTGGCCTCGTCCAGCGTGTACGTGCTCTGCCTGCGGCACATCGCCTGCCAACGAACAACTGCCTGCTCACTCGCAACTCAATCATCATTTACAGAAAATTACATTATCTTTCACATCTTACGTTATCGTTTTTTTCGTATTGAATACCGATTCTACGATTAGTTTTGAACGGGTAGTTGCATCTCTGCTAGACAAACCGGACCGGAGAGTATATTTTTTGTTCCATTACTAGATTTAAATAAAATACTACCGATCTGTCACACTAGTGTTACTAATTCCTGGAGGTGTATGTGTAGTGGTTACCTTTTTGAGCGCGTGGGGCGGCTGGAAGAGCAGCTCGTCGGCGGAGGCGTTGGAGGCCCCCCTCGCCAGGGGCCCCGGCGGAGGCAGCGGCCCCTCCCCCCGCAGCCCCCGCAGCCCCGTCAGCGTGTCCAGCGAGCGGTAGCGCCCCGGCGTCTGCGCCTGCAGCTGCAGCGCCCTGCCCCCCAACACCAGGGAACAACACCACCAACATTCAAACAGCGCCAGCAATATGGTTATATTATTAATACTCAGTGAATGTGAATGGTAAGGTTTACAAGCTGTGTACTTGCTGACTATCTGGTCAACGTGTGTGTTGGGAGAAGTTATAGATTCACGTCTTACCAAGCTTTAAAGATGCACACTTGAACCTCTAACGACCCCCAAGATATATTTATAAGTTTTGCAGTTTCGATCATTACATCGGCCATGACACGGTAACTACTTTTTAAAAGAAAGTGCCTTTGCTACACGGCATAACGAGCATGTTTGCAAAGCCTTGGTCACGAGTTCAGGAGTCAGTGATGGGTCCCGTTTCCTGATATATGTAATGATGTTTAAGTAGTAGGTGCTGACCTGGTGTCGGGTGGCGTCTGGAGGCGCGGCAGGCTGCTGGAGCGGTTGGCCCTGTCCTTCAGCTGCGACTCGTTGTTCAGCTGGATGGCGCGGATGATCTCCGCCAGCTCCCGCGACAGCTGCTGCCGGTACGCCCTCGGCAGCGACGCCAGCATCGCGCTGCCCGACTCCTGCCGACCAAGCCGCACTTGTACTGCGCACACGTAGATAAATCAGCATCCTTCAATCCATTTGGGATCGAAAGGAACTAGGACATATGCAATCGCCTCGGCCTTTTTAGCATAATTATGGGGATCGTGGTGGCATTGATATACTCATACAATGTTAGTGACCGGTTACTAACCATTACTTAATAGATTGTATTGACCTCTAGATCTTTAGTCACTTTCTACGACATGTTGGGAAGACGGACGACTAGTTAGCGTTCCGTGTAGTGTAACAATAACAAACGTGAGTAACGCCCGAAAGGATATAAAGGAATGCAATAGTTATCTCACCTTATTACTAATGTTAAAGGTTACACGAGTGGTTCTGTGTTGTTGAAGGGACTCACCTTGGCGTGCTGCCTGCCCCCTGCGACGCCGCTGACCTGCCACACGCCGCCGTGGGGCTCCGCGGGGGGGCACGAGCAGCGCCCGTCCGCGCTCTGCAGCTCCACGCGCAGCCCCGACGCCTGCACACACCACAATGAGCACAGGCTACAGGACATCCACCACTTCGAACCCACATGTTTCCCAAATAGTGAGTGACTAAAGTGACAGGTGGTGAATCGTTCAGCTGAATTTCCCTCACCGTAGCAGTGGTGCTTTATGCAAATCAATTTAACTTTGCGAAAACGTACAAACTTACTATACGTAAGGTAATCCAGAATTTCTCATTTCCATATTAATTTAAAAGCCTAGCCCTAACCGCTGATTTACACTAAACTATAAAGCTTCAATTGAATAAAGCAGTATGATATATTGGTGTGTTAATACTTCGTATAGGTTCAGTATGTATAGGTGTATACGTATGTGAGAGAGCGAGGCCCACCTGGCAGTGCACGAGGACGCTCTTGGCGGGGCCGCCCTCAGCCCCGCTGTCGGCCCCCTCGGCGTCCACGGCCTTGACGCTGTAGCCCAGGCACTGCAGCACGGCGCACAGCTCCACCACGTCGATGGAGCTCTCCTGCAACTGCGCAGCAGGGCCTCACATGTATCGTTGGTCGCCTTTAGCATATCAAGGTAGCCGCACAGACATGGCCTTAATTTGGTATGTTTGTGACAGGTTGCTAGCCCATCGTCGTCCAATAGATTAAATTGTCCATAGATTAGTGGATGCAAATACATTATAATTAATTTCTGTGTAGATATAAACTCTGAATAGAAACATATTTGTGGTAACTTTTTGCATTGATATTGGGGTAGTGGCATCAGTGCTGCCCGCCCAGTCATAGGCCCTTGTTTAAGAAATATACCAAATTCATATTTGTTTAAAGTTTTACTCACCGTTTTTCCTATTAATCACTGAAATACTTTGAATAAAGTGGAAGAGATTCCGAGCAGAAAGGCAGCTAGTCCCAAATGGAGCGTGGCCTCATTGTAAATAGTTTAAAACGATTTCAAAGATATTGCTAGCTTGAGCATTTCACCTAAATTGCACATACAGCTGCACTCCAATTATGTTCTATTCATGTGCAGGCAGTTAAGTGTACAAAGATAACAAACTTCTATCCATTACATAACATAAGCTGAAGTTGCAAAGTTCTTACCGAATCCTCCATGTGTACGAGCAATGTCCAATATCAAACAAACCTCACTGAACGACAAAACTTCACCAAACCAACGCTCACGATTCACTGTTCCTTTTGAAATGAAACGTCACCTTTATTCCCGATGCACTACCCTCGCCCAGAAACTTTATCAACTACCCTCTGATTGCACTAGAGTGCATAAGCTGTGCGCGTCAATGGCAAATATACGATTAATATGACTGTGACCAGAACCTTCACTTATCGCCATTATATCGTAAGAACTTCTCATTAATCGCTGAAAAATATCCATATACTCAATGTATGTGTGATTTGAGTGAGGGGTTTGCCTTTAGTTAGGGGTTTTGAAGCCGCCAATGAAATTGAACCAATTTTACATTCAGTCATGCAAAATACAGCTAATTGCTTATGTACGACTCAGTTTACGCTATCACAGGCAAATGCTAATCTCCTGGCGGATAGGCTGTAGGGTGGAGCGTTGGGAGAGTCAATCAAACACGAGAGTTGTGCTAAGACTAACTATATTTATTAATAACACGTACATTTAAACATTATTTAAACATAACACGTACAAGGCGCTTCTCAAGCTAATTGTCAGTTGAGTTAATGTAAACCCGAAGGCAAAACAGTCGAGACAGCGGATACCTCGGGGGAACCAACGCCCGTACGCAGAGCAGCCACAGGTACTATATTAGGGTATTTGACCTTTTTCGAACTGACGAAATAAAAAGAATACTACTATATCATTAGATTATTTATTTAAAATTACATGTTTAGGTATTAATACAATGTCAAATTCTTACTGATAAAGCAATACCAGTGTCCGCAGCACTGGCCTCTACAAGTAAGAATTGACAATATTTGAATTTCCGATGAGTCTCACAGATGTGGGTCCGCTCTGATGCACCGCAGCTGCGTAGAGTGAAGCAGCCCTCCGTAGGTGGCCTAGTTGTAGGTCATGTAGCGCGGCGTGGCCGAGAACTTGGCGTAGGACTTGATCACCTTGTTGACGGCCTCCAGGAAGTCCTTCTCGGTGGCCACCTTGCGGCGCGCGCGGATCGCGAACATGCCCGCCTCCGTGCACACCGACCTGCAACCCACACCCACACTCACACTCAATGTGGCGCTCAACTCATGCATACATACGATAAAACAAAGTCACTTTTATGTAATTGGCCTCAGCTCAGTTGTTTGGGGCTTGACTCTGTATCAGTGGGTACAGGGTCCAAATTCAGCCTCAGCATGTACCAATGGAAATGAAGTTAAATTAATATCTTTGTACATTTTCCTATTACAAATACATTTGCATAGATTACTACAGTTAGGGAAAACATCATCAGGAAACCTACCGAATAAGGTAATATTGCTTGTAAATTGAGACATTGAGTACTGTATATCTGGCCAACACGTGGATACGAGGTAGCCATAGAATTACAACCTCATCGATTGCGGAAATGGAAACATATACCTCTTGAGTACCCCGCAAGGGTTAATGGTGGTGAAAGCGTTTAGTCTTTTTTTGTTTTTCGTGTTTCTCTCAACACGTTTCATTACGTAGCAGAACTAAGCTCATGACTGATCGCTCCGGACCTTCGCTGAGAAGCTCTTCGGCCACTCTAAGCCCACGATCCAATAGAGAATACGGTGCAGATGGTGAATCTATCGCCTTCCTGGATTTGGACTACCTCGGGTGTCCCTTGTTCAAACCGACAGCTCGTTGTCAATACGGGACCAAATTAAGTCAAGTTTCATTACATTCGATGATCAAACGAAAACTGACGTATCATCGGGACTAAATGTTAAACATTGAAATCCATACATACAGTCACGACCCTTAATCCCTTTCGGGGGGCCCGAGAGGCTTTTAGCAAAAGCGTCGGGGTGGCGATGGCATTGGTATGAGGTAGTGGGTACCGTATCTCAGCGCCGGTGGAGTTGGGGCAGAGGCGCGCCAGCAGGTCGAAGCGGATGTCGCGCTCGACGCTCATGGAGCGCGCGTGGATGCGGAAGATGTGCGCGCGCCCCTCCAGGTCGGGCAGCCCGAACTCCACCTTGCGGTCCAGCCGCCCCGGCCGCATCAGCGCCGGGTCCAGCGTGTCCGGCCGGTTCGTCGCCATCAGCACCTGACCACACACAACACACCACGCGTTATGCTCACAGACAACTACTTGCATGATGCAGGTCGCCATTACGTCTCTGCAGACGTTTACGACTCGCACAGATTATATTTCATCATGTACATCAATTATTAATAATAACACACACAACCACCTCGATGGGAGATGTAAGTCACGGTCGGACGGGAGAGTATAAAGGTATGTATGAACAGTATAAGAAACTTCAAATGTGTACGATATGTGAGCGCACCTTGATGTTCCCGCGGGGGTCGAAGCCGTCCAGCTGGTTGATGAGCTCCAGCATGGTCCGCTGCACCTCGTTGTCGCCGCCCGCGCCGTCGTCGAACCTGCCGACGCACGCACTCGTTACTCCCGCCTCAAGAGGCATCACTGGGGCCAATACGTGACTCAATTGTGTCACCTGCTCATTGCAGGCGAACTCATTGTTACCATTGGCTTGACTAATTGCAAAGGAGTGGGGTGGGGTGGGGAGGGCGTTACCTGGCTCCGCCGATGGCGTCGATCTCGTCGAAGAAGATGAGGCAGGCCTTCTTGCTGCGCGCCATCTCGAACAGCTCCCGCACCATGCGCGCGCCCTCGCCCACGTACTTCTGCACCAGCTCAGAGCCTGCAAATTGTTACAAACAAACATTACTCTCATGGCAGATATCCCTTGCAGGGCATGGAGAGATTTACGAAGTCCATCATGTTCACATTGCGAAATAAATTGACTTCTGCTCATATCGAGTCTCCGTTACTAGTAACGCGGAACGTGGCTACCATGTCGCCGTGCGGGGGCGCTGACTATGGCCTATTTCTGAGAATGGGCAGGGCTTCTTCCGAAGATACCCTTGAGCGCAATGTGCACATGGCGAGGGGGTTGGATGGGCGGCTGCACTCACCGATGACCCTGATGAAGCAGGCGTCGGTGCGGTTGGCCACGGCGCGCGCGCACAGCGTCTTCCCCGTGCCGGGCGGCCCGAACAGCAGCACGCCCTTCGGCGGCTCGATGCCCAGCTTCACGAACTTCTCCGGCTGCAAAGCACACCAACACACGCCACGTTAACGACAATCAACATTCCTAGCTTTAGGTAATGAACTAATAGATATTGAGTAACTCTCGCGTAGCATGCCAGTGAGGGGACTCACGTGCAGCAGCGGCGTCTCGACGACCTCCCGCAGCTTCTCGATCTGCTCCTTGCAGCCGCCCACGTCGCTGTAGGTGACGTCGGGCTTCTCCTCCACCTGCATCATGGTCACCGTGGGGTCGATCTTGGGCGGCAGCGGGATGTGGATCTGGTACTTGTTGCGGTCCACCCTGCGCCAAGCGCCAAGCACATGAGAATCACTCAGCCAAGGGACGGGGACTAATCAGTGTTATGCTCAAAACGTTTATCCCTTCACTAATTAATAGAAATTTTAATTTAAATACAATGCACTAATAATTCTAAGTATCTGATTAAAAATCTGTTAATATAGTCATAAAAGAAATCTAATTAATACTCTTGTATTTAAAGATAAGGAAACTTACAAATGCTAACAAACCATCCTAAACCTCTAATAATCAACATCAAATAAACTTGATTTAAATTAAATGAATGAATCAATGAAGCGAAATAGTCTGTTCAGGACAAATATCCGTGATCTCTACCTACCCCTCTACATGCATATTAAGACACATATTAGTGTACATGCATATCATACAGAATTTCTCTCTGTCTCAATTATTATAATGACCGAGTGTTCACACATGCATTCATGCCCCTTCATTCCTCTCGAGATGGTCACCACTTCAGAGGCATATAGCAGCTCAGTCTCATTTGGCAATATAATCATTCTAGAGGATGAAATCCTAGAGAGTTATATGAAATAACAAAGGAGTCAATATAATCCATTGGCCAATTGCTGGCAACTTGTCACCAATGTTCCATATCACTGCCATCACCACCACAATAGTTTCGACAAGAGAGTGAGGATTCACTGAGTTTGTTTACTTTGACTATCCATACTTTTGTATAACATATACATCTTAATAGATGGGTTAGTTGTCTGTAGCTCAAGTTAATAGCCCCATGTACCATCTCGTGACATTGGGTTGAAGCATGAACTCATTCATTTAGGAGACGCAACTCACACTTTAGTTAACTTTATCTAAAATGCTATCAAAGTATATCTCCAATGACTTGCATCAAATCTGATTGTTAAATATATACAATAGTGTATTTTCATTTCTTACTAATTCAACTTCAGACTTGTTCTGCTTAAACCTAGCTACTTGTTGGTAGTGGCAAACCCTAGGTCCCACCACCTGAGCTGCACCCACACCCATGATTAAGGTAATAACTGAGGAACGCACTGATTATTTGGAATAGACAATAGACTTTTACATGCCATACCTGTCAGGCTGGGCAATGACTATCTGGTGAGATATGGATTTCATTTCACCATAAATAAACTTGTTGCAGTAACAGAGTTAGACACATGAACCTTTCCCTGTACCACAAGAGATTTATTTGCAATATATGTAAAAGTAGTAATCAAAGTAATTTATGTATAGATCATCATTCAATTCATCATCTGTGCGCAAATAACTGCCTGAATGCATGACTCACCCCACTCTCATTCCTTCTTCGATGTCCGTTGGAGCGACAGAGTCAGCCAAATCCACAACAAACTTGGCAAATTGCTTCACATTGATTATGTATTTGGGGTCATTTGAGTCTGCGTTTATTATTTTCGTACATCTAGCTACCTGTAACACACAATGTTGTTAGTAATAAATGAATGTCAATTGCGGAAAAAACATTTTTACTCTGCATAGAAGAGTTACGTACAAGTACATTGTTACCATGGTGAATGCTCTGAGTAAGGATTGACCCCTGAACCTTCAGCCCCCTAATTCTTTGTTCAATCACCTAAGCTAAATAAATTGCCTAAGAATAAAAACATGGTCTTGTTGCTTTCCAATCAACAATAAATATAAACAAAGTAGGTAAGGTTTAAGTCAAGTGTCTTAGGCAGTGTTAGAAATGTAGTGGTTTTCTATCACATATTTCATTCCGCATTGTATTGTTACCTGTAAAGGCTGTTCATTCTGCAAAGTCTGCTTGTCAGCAGCCAGGTCCCACAGGGCGGGAGGGGCCAGCCCCGTGTCTGACTCCTTGATGCCCGTGAGCTCATTCACCCTCTTCATCACCGTCTGAATGCCTTCCTCCACTTCTTTGATTATTTTGGTGTACTGCCCCTGGCCCTGATTGCGAAAACATTACTATTTCAACCATTGAATTTCACAGAACTATATAAAGCAAACTATGCTTGCTCTTTGAATATCTAATAACACAATGCAGATATGATTTTTATACTCACATATGACTTTAACAGGGCAATATCACCCTCATCCAGAGCTGTAAACAATAAAAGAAATAATAAACATTTTGAAGTAAATTTGTCGACTCATTCATAGGTTATTTACAATTGTATATCTCACATTTGATTTCCTTTTCTGGCTCTTCTTTATCATCTTTTATTTTACGCATATCATCTCCTAAGTGATCAGGCATTTTGAAAAGTTTCGAACTACACTATTTATAAGAGTAACACTAATAATAATAAGCAATCCACCAACTAAAACGGCAAATCGAAAATGCAAACTAATTTTGTTTTATGGTGCGTTTCGTTACACGTAATCAGCTATAGTTAGATGAAACGTCAATCTACACTACATACTACATAATTTGAAGGATATCAAATATGTATTTCTTAGTGATGTATTAAAGTTGAATGGTTACTATTTTTAGATAGTGTACAAACTTCTAGGAAACGCTATGTAATTAGTTTTGTATTTTGAACCAAAATAAAATAAATCTAATAATATTTCCTATGCTAGTAACGAAACGTAACAGTGTGGAACGTAGAATCTGGAATATTTATACTTTGGGAAAAGCAATAGATCCTGTGTCCATACAACTTGTTCTACATTACATCCTTAGTGATACCGGTCGGAATCTTATAAAATTGTCTCTTCGATAATTACTTTATCTATTTGAAATATGTTTCAAACATCTTGAATTCAGTAAATTTTATCTATAGCAGCTATTATAAACACATGTAACTATGTATTAACAGCTTCGAGCTTGATGTCTGCCCGCGCCCTTAAGGCTTTCGGGGTGAATTAGAATTACGCAGAAATATCATTTTGGGCACTCCTATTGGCATTAAAATTTCTATTCGAATAGAACGTTAGTATCTAATAGTCTAGTAGTCCTAGTCTCTTTAGGGTTGGTTCTCATCGAATTCGTTACCCGTTCCGTTTTGGCAAAACACAAATATATAAGAAAACACTAGACCTTTCAAACTTAACCCATGATAGTATGTCGAGAGTACACTTGACGCCTTTCTCGTTAGATATGTGAACCGACCATAAGTAGTGAACGGACGGGAATAGCGGCAGCTAGTAGGCATTAGATCGACTTTTAAACACCACTACCTTCCCGTAGAACATAATCTACATAAAGATCGCGCCACATAAGGTGGCAGATGGAGGCGTCGCCACAGTTGCGTAATTCAGTGTTGCCAGTAAACCCGCCAAAACTAGCACTCACTGTGCCATACGGCTCGATACATTTAGGTTTCATTTGTAACGGTCTTTGGTTGCAGAGCTATAAAATTAAATAAAACAAATTAATATATCAAAGTCAAAATATTTTTATTCATAATATCATAAGCTCTCTGAAAGTTATCTTATGATCTAAGTGTAAATTAAAAAAACTATATATTGACAAAAGGAATATATAGAGTGAAGTGGAAGCGCGGTTACGTAGGGGCCGGCCTAATAACACATATAACAGTCAGATAGACGCTATATTGAAAAAAGGTGACGTTAGGAGTACCTATAACCACCGAGGGTGTATGAGTGGATGTATGAATGTCAATGAAGCGAAAGTGGTCTGTCAGAATCGGGACGAATGGGGATTCGTGATCTCTGCCTACCCCTCTACAGGGAATCAGGCGTCATGTGTATGTAAAAAAAATATTTCAAACATGGCACTGAGTATTGTCTTTACATATTTTTTACCGAGGTTAGTCCAGCGGAGACCCTAGCTTGGAGAAGAACTAACAAGAAACTGCAATTGCTCCTGCAAAACGTGCTCGTTTTTTGGCCCCTTTTAAGTCGGAGTCTGGTCACTGGCTGAACGCCTTACCATCCGTCAACACTGGAACGCTTCTTGACCGTAACACTTTCTGTCTGGGTGTCAGTTTGAGATGGGTGCAAAAATTAATGAGGGTCACCGCTGTCGTTGTGGTGGGCTGGTTGATGAGTTGGGACACCATGGCCTCTCGTGTCAGAGAACTGCTGGTCGCTGGTCTCGACACGCCGCGCTCAATGAAGTTATTCGTCGTGCTCTTGTCGCTATCGACATGCCTGCTGTTCTTGAGCCCGCTGGTTTGGCTCGTGATGACGGTAAGAGACCTGACGGAATGACTATCATTCCTTGAAAATGTGGAAGGACTTTGGTGTGGGACGCCACATGCGTGGACACTCTGGCTCCATCCCATCTCGCTGGGTCGGCTAACGAGGCTAGTACTGCGGCCACTCTGGCCGAGTCTCAGAAGTCGAGGAAGTACTCAGCACTTACGGACGAGTATTGTTTTGTCCCGTTTGCTGTTGAGACTTTAGGTCCTTGGGGTCCTGTGGTTCATCAATTAGTAAATGAAATATCAGTGTCTTGGGAACCCTACCACCCTCTGACAGCGATGATTATAAAGATATTTTCTATGTAATTTAATTTTTATTACTACTTTAGGTGTATAGTTTTAATTCCTTGTTGTATTGTACATAATAAACATAACATTATGTTCTTTCAACAAGAAACTCCGGAAATCAATTTATTATAATCACCCTTAACAAACATAAAAATTACAAAGAAAGTGAGCAAAAACACAACGCTGGTATTACTGAATTTACCTGTCATACAAAATAACACGCAATGGCAGAAACGTCAAATTTAGTTCCAAGTTTGCCATCTGCCAACTTATGTGACGCGATCTCTAACAATATTCGAAAGAATATTTTAGTCAGATTTAGGGTTGCGACAGTACATAAAAAATCGATTTTTTCTTAATTTGTTTATCAATTTATAATAAATGCCCATAAATATTATATAAATGCCCATAAATTACATGCCCGATGTAAGAAATTAGATATAACGAAGCGAAAGGGAATGGGAGTTCAACAAGATAAGCGGGCTTGCCAGGGGGTTGGTATTGTCCTATCAGAGCGAATGAATAAATGTGTGAAAGAGCATAAATGTGTGAATCCCAGACTCTTATGGTTAAGGCTTAAGGTTGGCCTCAAACTTTTGTTCTTGGTAGGAGTATATTATGCTCCTGACATGTCGAGGCCAACTGAGGAGCGGAGGGAGTTCTGGGAGAATGTAAGGGAAGTACTAAAAGAATGTAAGCAGAATGAAAATGTTGTTATGATTGGGGACTTTAATGGTCGAGTAGGTGTATAGAGAGATTCTTATGAATGTGTATTAGATAAGTTTGGAGATGAAAAAGTGAACGACAATGGAGAAAGTCTTCTCGAGATATGTCTGGAAAGGGGACTTTTTGTGGCAAATACAATGTTTTGTCATAAAAAGATCCACATGTATACTTGGGAAAGGGGTGTAGACAGAAGTATGATAGATTTTGTTATTGTGGATGATCGATTGAGGAGGCATGTGGTGGATGCCAGAGTGTATCGGGGCGTTAATGTGGGAACGGATCATCATTTGGTCGTCAGCCGATTGAGAGGTCTGTTCCAATATTGGCGTCATCGTGCTCCTGTGTCCACTACAGGACTGGAAAGAATAAATGTAGGAAAATTGAAAGATGATGGTGTAAATGAAAAATATAGAAAAACAGTGGAAGAACAAATTAGTTCATTGAATGAAGAGGTCAAGGAGGACGAAATTGAGAATGTTTGCAGGGTGTTGAAGAATGGTATGGTGGAATCTGCCATCGAAGTATGTGAAGTACGTAAGAGGACGAATGCTCCCCCAAAGAATCAAGCTCTATGGTGGGATGAAGAAATAAGAAAGGTTGTAAAAGATAAGAGAAAAGCATGGCAGGATTTTTTGGCAAGTAAGGCCAACAATAAAGCAACCAATATGAGTGTTATAGACAATGAACGGAAATTGTTATTTGATTACTATTGAAAGAATTGAAAAAGAGAGTGAAAGATAACGTGAAACGAAAGAAGTTAGAATTAAAAGAGAGAGAGAGATTCCATCAAAATATCAAACTATTTTGGAAAATGGTCAAAACGGCCAGGGGACTCTCTGGAGGATCCAGAATGAGTGCTGTTAGGAATAAGAATGGGGATTTGATAAATGATGAGTGTTTGGCGTTAAAAAGATGGAAGGAATACTTTGAAGAGTTGTTTGAAATGGAGGGTGTATCAATTCAAGATGGTACTACTATTAAGTATTAGTACTTTTAAGTGTGGATGATAATGGCAGTGATATTAGTATGGAAGTAATCTTCAAAGCTTTGAAAGCTATGAAAACTGGTAAAGCTGCAGGGTACGATAGGATTTCCGTGGAGATGTTGAGGACTGGTGGTGTACAGGCAGGGTTTCGGAAGGGAATGGGATGTGTGGCAGAAAAGTTTTTGGCGAAAAACCAAAAAGTTTTCTGTGTTTTTATGAATTTGGAAAAAGCGTATGATCGTGTATACCGGAACGATTTGTGGAGGGCGCTATCTGCGTTTGGTTTCGGCAGCACCTTAATACGAGCTCTAAAGTCTTTATACGTGGATTCGGGAGCCTGTGTTAGGGTTAATGGGGCCTACTCAGACTGGTTCAGTATCCGAAAGGGTGTGAGGCAGGGCTGTGTAGCGTCGCCGTGGCTGTTCAATCTGTTCATGGATAGTTGCTTGACTGATTAGAAAGAAAGTGACAGAGAATTGCGTATGGGCGAGTTGATCATTAAATGCCTCTTGTACGCGGACGATCAGGTTCTTCTTGCGCCATCGGCGTGTGAGTTGCAGGAGATGGTCACCTGCATGAATGAGTCCCTTAAGAGGAAAGGAATGAAAATTTATGTAAATAAAACGAAAGTAATGGTCATGGAGGGACTTAGCAAGACAGAGTGTAAGATTGACATAGATAATGAAAGAGTCAAATAAGTGAATGATTTTGTGTATTTGGGAACACTTTTTACTAATAACGGAAAGTGTGAGGGAGATATTGAACGTAGAGTGTGTGCAGGTAATAAGATCAATGGGGCCATTTATAGTGTTATGGGTAGCCAGTTGATTTCTCAATCGGCACGTATGGCTATTCATAGGGCTGTGCTGGTTCCAACATTGACTTATGGTAGTGAAAGTTGTTGTTGAAAGTTGTTGTGTACCAAGAAGGCAGAGTCATAAATGTGCTACCTAGACGTGACGATGTGGTAAGGGTTGTAGACGTAAAGACCACAAATTGGGCTCTTCGGCGGCCAGTGAAGAAAATTGTTCCTTTGCCATAATTCAATGTTTAATGTTATTTAAAAAAAATATGTTTTATGTTATATTATACATATTCGTTCATATTTAGCTTAGTAAAAATATTTTTGATGGATTCATTTAATGTTAAAATATTTTTGAGTTTTGTAAATTGTTAACACACCTGTTTTTTTTAAATAACATTAAACTTCTTGGTACACAACAACTTTCAACAACAACTTTCACTACCATAAGTCAATGTTGGAACCAGCACAGCCCTATGAATAGCCATACGTGCCGATTGAGAAATCAACTGGCTACCCATAACACTATAAATGGCCCCATTGATCTTATTACCTGCACACACTCTACGTTCAATATCTCCCTCACACTTTCCGTTATTAGTAAAAAGTGTTCCCAAATACACAAAATCATTCACTTATTTGACTCTTTCATTATCTATGTCAATCTTACACTCTGTCTTGCTAAGTCCCTCCATGACCATTACTTTCGTTTTATTTACATAAATTTTCATTCCTTTCCTCTTAAGGGACTCATTCATGCAGGTGACCATCTCCTGCAACTCACACGCCGATGGCGCAAGAAGAACCTGATCGTCCGCGTACAAGAGGCATTTAATGATCAACTCGCCCATACGCAATTCTCTGTCACTTTCTTTCTAATCAGTCAAGCAACTATCCATGGGAGGAAGGAAGGAAGGAAGGAAGGAAGGAAGGAAGGAAGGAAGGAAGGAAGGAAGGAAGGAAGGAAGGAAGGAAGGAAGGAAGGAACGGAAGGAAGGAAGGAAGGAAGGAAGGAAGGAAGGAAGGAAGGAAGGAAGCGAAGGAAGGAAGGAAGGAAGGAAGGAAGGAAGGAAGGAAGGAAGGAAGGAAGGAAGGAAGGAAGGAAGGAAGGAAGGAAGGAAGAAGGAAAGGAAGGAAGGTAAGGAAGAAGGAAGGAAGGAAGGAAGGAAGGAAGGAAAGGAAGGAAGGAAGGAAGGAAAGGAAGGAAGGAATAGGAAGAGGAAGGAAGGAAGGAAGGAAAGGAAGAGAAGGAAGGAAGGAAGGAAGGAAGGAAGGAAGGAAGGAAGGAAGGAAGGAAGGAAGGAAGGAAGGAAGGAAGGAAGGAAGAGGAAGGAAAGGAAGGAAGGAAGGAAGGAAGGAAGGAAGGAAGGAAGGAAGGAAGGAAGGAAGGAAGGGAAGGAAAGGAAGGAAGGAAGGAAGGAAGGAAGGAAGGAAGGAAGGAAGGAAGGAAGGAAGGAAGGAAGGAAGGAGAAGGAAGGAAGGAAGGAAGGAAGGAAGGAAGGAAGGAAGGAAGGAAGGAAGGAAGGAGAAGGAAGGAAGGAAGGAAGGAAGGAGGAAGGAAGGAAGGAAGGAAGGAAGGAAGGAAGGAAGGAAGGAAGGAAGGAAGGAAGGAAGGAAGAGAAGGAAGGAAGGAAGGAAGGAAGGAAGGAAGGAAGGAAGGAAGGAAGGAAGGAAGTGAAGGAAGGAAGGAAGGAAGGAAGGAAGGAAGGAAAGGAAGGAAGGAGAGGAAGGAAGGAAGGAAGGAAGGAAGGAAGGAAGGAAGGAAGGAAGGAAGGAAGGAAGGAAGGAAGGAAGGAAGGAAGGAAGGAAGGAAGGAAGGAAGGAAGGAAGGAAGGAAGGAAGGAGGAAGGAAGGAAGGAGGAAGGAGAGGAAGGAAGGAAGGAAGGAAGGAAGGAAGGAAGGAAGGAAGGAAGGAAGAAGGAAGAGAAGGAAGGAAGGAAGGAAGGAAGGAAGGAAGGAAGGAAGTGGTTAGGTTAGTTAGGTTAGGTTTAGGTTTAGGTTAGGTTAGGTTAGGTTAGGTTAGGTTAGGTTAGGTTAGGTTAGGTTATTTAGTTTTTTTTTTTTTTTTTTATTTATATATCTCCTTCTCCCTCCAACATAGTCGGAGCCCATTTTTCTCTAGTTTGTATTATTCATACCATTCACGCTTTTACTCGGATGGCTCTGACATGCCTCATACTTTATCTTTCTTTCATTCAACCAGTCATTCTCAGTGTGCTAGGGGGTCCCTATCCTAAGCTCTTTTTTATTTAATTTTATATTACTTTATTTATTCTCCCATCCTTTTATGTTTTTACAATTTCTATTATTTTCTTACTGATCTATCTGATATATATTTACATAACATTAATTCTGATTGAATGATATTCAATGATATCATAATTATATCATGATATCATTCTGCTCTTAATCCTTGTTTCTTAATTTAACCTTATTTATAATCCTTAAACATATATCTATAATTCTATTTTTATTCTTACTGTATACAATATTTTTAATTGTTCCTAACTCTAACTTACATTCTAGATAACTTTCTATTTCTAGTCTCTCTAGGGAGAATGTTGGACACTCAAGAATCAGGTGGGGGACTGTCTCCGACACCCTCGGGGTCACAGACGCACGATGGGCTGTCCCCTGCGTCTAAAAACGGTGAGGTATTCTAAAAACCCACCGTGTCCCGTCATTCAATTGCGTCACCTCAGCAACGGGCCCGAGCCCCTTTCTTACCACGCTGTACGCAGCAGACGCCCGAGGGAAAAACAGCTTTGTCACCGCAGCAGTGTCCCCACCCTCGTACCTCCGGTCCCACTCGTCGAGTGAACCAAGACGAATGATTCTCTTGACGAATGAGACCGGACATCGATCATAGTGGGGACGGCCCCTTGTACTTCAGCGCAGCCTCCTTCGCCAAGTGGTCCGCCCTCTCGTTGCCCTCCAACCCCGCGTGAGCCTTTACCCAGCACCAAAACACCAGTTTTGCCCTGGAGAGAAACCGTTCTCAAATTTGCCCTCGCTTCTACGGCCAAGGGATGGAGGGCATCAGCCCCTTGAGACTGTTTGAAGAGCAGACATGGAGTCGCTGAAGATAATAAAAGACCTATCCTTGCGCCGCATGACCTCCTCTGTGGCCCTGCAAATTGCCAGTAGTTCCGCCTGGTAAACCGTACAGAATGACGCCAGACCAAGTTTCACAGCTCCGGTCTCAACTCCGCCACTCCAGATGGAGAGCGCAGCACCCACTCTGCCTTCAATCTTGCTGCCCGTCGGTATAGATCTGCACGTCGGAAACCAACTGACCTCGTCCACCTGCTCCTGGCTCGTCAGGTATCGGAAACTTAATTCCACACTGAGAGCTGGATGTGGAGCCCCCGATCGCGGGTGCCATTCGCTCCACCTCCCTGTCCCCTAATCCCGGAACCGGAAGCCCATCCCTGGCCGCGCATAACAGAGCGGCCTCCTGGATACGAAGATCCAAAGGGACCAGCCCAGCCAAGACCAGGGCGGAGTGCAGCGACACCGTCCGATAGGCTCTACACATCTTCTGGGCGAACGTCCGTTGCAGGGCGTCCAGCTGCTTCCTTCACTCCCAGCTTGGCGGCCGCAGGCGCCCAGGCGCCGGCTGCATACAGAATCACCGGCTCCACTACTGCGACATAGATTGTACGCACCACCTCGGGGTTCAGTCCCCAACTGACTCTCGCTGCCCTAGCGAGCTGTTTGTAGATGCTTGCGGCCCTTCGGGATACATCTGCAATGTGGTCATTAAATGTTAATCTATAGTCAATTGTTAAACCTAGTATTTTCATGCTGCGAACTATGTTAATTTGGACCCCGCCCATGTTCAGAAGAGGAGTGTCACACCTAAGTTTGTTTGTTACTATCATCGCGTTAAGTTTTGTGCGGAGCGAATCTTAACTTATTCCTAACACCCCACTCCCGAACATGTGCGAGCGCAGCATTTGCGCATGCCTCTATTTCTCTGGGAGACATACCATCGAAGACCAGGACCACATCGTCAGCAAACGCCTGCACATAGTGCCCCATGCCGGCCAACGTCCGTAAAAGTGGATCCAACAAAATGTTCCACAAAAGCGGCCCCCCAATAGATCCCTGTATACAGCCCTTGCTGGTCTTCCTCGCGTGTTCGACCCCTGCATACCTCACTTTCACCACTCTTTCCCCAAGGTAACTGTCCATGACCCTCCTGAGGTTCAGTGGACATTCCTCCTCTACCAACCTTACTCGTATTGCCGGCCACCATGCATTATCGAATGCTCCTTCAATGTCAAGCGACACCAGCGTTATGATCTTTTTCTCCGCCAGTTTTTGCCGTATATGCTGTATAAGGGCACACAGCGCGTTCTCTGTACCTCGTTGAGGCATGAAGCCGAATTGGCGATCGCTAATCCTCGGCAAGAGATGGTGTTTAAGACGAGCTATTAGCATTTTTTCATATACCTTGCCCAAAACTGGCAAGAGTCCTATAGGCCTATAAGATTTAGGGCTTGTATATGTTTCTTTGCCGGGTTTGCGAAGCATGATGACCGTTGCTTCCTTCCACATCCTGGGGAAATAGTGGCAAGATAAACATTTATTAAAGATCAGTAGGAAAAGACCTGGGTCACATTCTATTGCCCTGGAGCAGATGTCGGCCGTTAAACCGTCTGAACCAGGAGCCTTCTTAGGATTGAAGGCACTCATCGCCAAGCGCATCTCAGAAATAGTGAAGGGAGGGTCATCACTATTCTTGCTGTCTTCGGAATTTAACCTCTCCGCCATATGTCTGATATGAGTGTGGTGGGGAATGTCGTCGTTCAACGAGTCTCCTGGGTAAAAAGTTTCCGCTAACAACTTGGCTGATCCAGAAGCGTCCTCTATTCGTCCGTCTTTTTCTAATGGAAGGTCCTCTTCTCTTGAGGCTGTTCTTCTGATAACGCGGTATATCCCACTCCACATGCTCTCTCTATCTTGTCTTTGACAGAATTCCTTCCAGCTCTCTGTTTGAGCCTTCGTCACAGCATGTTCATAAATTTGTTTCTGTTTCAGGTACTCTGCTACTACATACGTCCTACGGACAGCGGCCGCTGATCGGATCCTGCGTCTCCTGGTGGCGACACTTCTCTTCAGGTCAGCAAGCTCTTCGTTCCACCACGTGAAGGTAAGTAAACTTTTATTTTTCTTTTTAGGTATAGTTTCTTGACATGTATTGTTTATTACTGAATGGAGTTTTTGTACTGTAGTGTCAATCTCTACTTTTGTTTTAATTTCGGCGATCACGTGGTCATCTAAGCCACTCTCTATTTTAAATTGATGGAATTTCTCATGAAATGCCAACCAATTTGCATTTTTCGTGTTAAACACTCTGGTGGTGCGGACCACGCTGAAGCCGCGAGACCTTTGAAGTTTCAAGCTGAATGTTATGGCGTTGTGGTCAGAACTCGTGAGGCACTGATCCACAGTCCAGTCTCCACCAGGCCAGCAGATCGTCCGAGCAGACAGTGATGTCCACGAAACTGCAGTAGCGTTTCCCTCCTCTAACCGTGTCGAAGGTGGGCACGGCTCCTCTATTTAAAATGTTGAGACCCATGTCGTTCAACACTCCTACCATGTCTTCTCCTCTACTGTCTGTTTGTGTACTTCCCCACCACATACTTTTGGCGTTACTGTCTCCTCCTATCATCAATCTAGAAGTTCCCAGTCTCTTCCCAATCCCTCGTAGGTGTTCCAAGTAAGGAGCTAGGGGCTGGTCAGGCTCAAAGTAGAAGGACACCACCATGGTCTCCCAGAGCTTGGACTTAATTTTCACTACGACGATATTATTAGTGGTGAGGTCTGGATATTGAGTAATGTCCAAGTTGGCATCAAAGATAACTATTGCGGCCTTCACCACTCCGCCACTGGTGTTCTGGAAAAGCCTGACTCCGTTGTAGTTCCTCAACCTACCAACCCCGCCCACGTACGGTTCCTGCAGGAGCGCGACTGCTGCTCTCTGCTTCGACGCTTCTATCAGAAGCTCCTCAGTTGCCAGCTTCTTCCTTTGTAAATTGGCTTGGAACACCCTAAGGTTAGGTTAGGTTAGGTTAGGTTAGGTTAGGTTAGGTTAGGTTGGGGTGGATGGGGCAAGCCTTCTCGTGGCCCACCCTGTGAGTAGCGGTCGAGGAGTAGACCGTGAAACCAATTGCCCCGGGGGCTGCTCTCCGCCTCCGTCGATGGCTCCGACGGAGGCTGGAGGAGTGGTGGGTGCCGGGACCGCGTCATTTTGCCGGGAGACACCACTCCCGGGTGGCGCGCGTCCCTGGCCTTCGGGCGGGCCCGGCAATCAACGCGATTGCTGGGCAGGCAGTGTCAGCGCTGTCACACGTCAAATCTCGTAAACCCTGCACTGGAGTTCTTCCCTGGTGTTCAGGGCCGAGGGTCCAAGGGGCTTGCTCCTTGGACCGCGAGGAAGAAAACCTCTCTAAAAAATTACTTGGGTCCAGGCTAGGGGCTGGGCCCTGGAGGTGGGCTGGGTGGTGGGCGGAGGGGGCTACGACATTTGACTGCCTGTCGTGGCCTCCTCCGTCCCCTACCTAGGGCCGTGGGGTGGTAAGCTGGGGCTTGCCGCTCCTTCGCGTTCGGCCTAGAGGTGGTGCGCGCGTGTCCCGCGCGCCCCTCGGTGTTGCTGGGTGGGGGTTCGCCCTCGCGCAGCTGAGGTGGGTTCGGCTTCGGCCGGACAGCGCCGGTGGGGTCGCGTGATGTAATGCTCACGCAGTTCCCGTGACCCCGCCGAGTAAGGCGCCCCGGTGGACACCGTCAGGTTTTAGTCGGTTCGAGTCCGACATAACCCTCTGGCTCCCCAGGGCCGGATGGGTATCCGTGGGGATTTCCTGACGTTAAAAAAAAAAAAAAAAAAAAAAAAAAAAAAAAAGGTTAGGTTAGGTTAGGTTAGGTTAGGTTAGGTTAGGTTAGGTTAGGTTAGGTTAGGTTAGGTTAGGTTAGGTTAGGTTTTTTTTTTTTTTTTTTAATGCTGCTTCCTCCAACGTAATCGGAGCCCTTGATCGACTAATTGTGTCTTACATACTTTTCGCGCTTTTGTTACTAGGTCTTTCATGCCTCATACAAGTTCTTTCTTACATTCAAGTCCTTTCATTCATGTGGTGTGTACAGGAACCTATCTACGCTCTTTTTTTATATTTAATGCATATTTAATTTCTTTTCTTATTGTTCTTAACATACATGTATGTACAATGATGTATTAACTTAATTTTAACTTAACTAATTGCAATTATTCGTATACATATTATGTATAATATGATATAATCATTATTTATTTGCTCTTATTTCTATTGCTTACCCTCTTAACTATTTTATAACATATATGTAGTGCTTTTTTCCTATTTCTACTTAAAACTATGTCCTTTATTGTGCTTAAAGTTAACTTAAATTCTAGAATGTGTTCTAAGTCCATTCTCTCCAAGGAGAATATAGGGCAGTCGAGAATCAGGTGGGGAACCGTTTCTGGTTCTCCAGTACCGCAAACACATAAGGGGCTGTCTTTACATTTGAATCTGTGCAAATACTGGGAGAAGCCCCCATGCCCGGTCATAAGCTGCGTCATGATCGCAGACTGCTCCAGTCTCACCACATGTCTGTACGCCTCTGACGCCCTGGGGAAAAATAGCTTAGTAACGCCGGCCGTATCCCCTGCGTCGTATCTTCTGTCCCACTCCTCAAGTGTTCCGCCTCTGATCAACCTCCTCACGTAGGAGGCCGGACACCGGTCATAATGAGGTCGACCCTTGTACCCAAGCGCGGCCTCCTTGGCCAGCTGGTCGGCCCTCTCGTTGCCCTCCAACCCCGCGTGGGCCTTTATCCAGGACAAAGACACAGCTTTGCCCTGGAGAGACAGTGTTCTCAGGTTTGCCCGCGCTTCCACTGCTAGGGGGTGAAGGGCGCCAACGTTAGCCACCGTTTGTAAGGCCGCCATGGAGTCACTAAATATGGAGCAGGACATGACGCCACGCCGGCAAATCTCCCGGGTCGCTCTGCAAATCGCAAGCAGCTCCGCCTGGTACACAGTGCAATACGATGACAGCCCTAGCTTAACAGAGCCGGTCTCAACCCCTCCCTCCCATATGGAGAGAGCGGCACCCACTTTCCCCGTTAATCCTGCTGCCATCTGTATAGACCTGCACCAGTGAGCCACCACACGACCGTCATCATCCGCCCGAACCCTGACGCACCCGAAGGACAAGTCCATTTCGAGCGCCGGATGCGGAGCCTCCAACGCAGAAGCCATGGTCTCAAGCTCACGATCGCCCAGCCCAGGCACAGGCAGCCCCCTCCTAGCCTGCCGCAGAAGAAAAATCTCTCTGACTCGCAGATCAAGAGGGAGCAGACCGGCCAGAACCAAGCCCGAGGCTAGCGAGACTGTGCGATGGGCCCGGCACATTTTCTGTGCAAACACCCGTTGCAGAGCACCCAATTGCTTCCTAATCCCCACTCTGTCAGCCGCAGGCGCCCAGACGGACGCCGCATACAAGACGATGGGCTCAACTGCAGCCACGTAAATGGTCTTGATCACCTCGGGATGCAGCCCCCAGCCGACTCTCGCCGCCCTGGCCAACTGCTTATAGATACCTGTAGCCTTCCGGCAGACACCTGTAACATGATGATTAAATGTCAGTTTGTCATCAATTGTAAGCCCTAAAACTTTTATGTTTTGAGACATGCGTATGGCGACCCCGCCCATGCTCAAACGTGGTATGTCAAACCTCAGCCTTTTGGTTATAACCATGGCATTGGTCTTGTGCGGTGCAAACTTTAACTTATTTTTGACACCCCACGAAAGAACACGGGCGAGGGCGACAGCCGCCTGCTCCTCTATTTCTAAGGCGTTGGCACCATCAAAAATCAAAAGCACGTCGTCTGCATATGCTTGGACATAACTTCCAAGACTCTCAAGTTGCCTCAAGAGCGGATCCAAGAGGATGTTCCACAATAGCGGCCCCCCTATAGAGCCTTGTACACATCCTTTTTCCGGGCTTCGAACGTGCTCTACTCCAGAGTACCTCACTCTCACCAGTCTCCTCCGCAAGATAACTGCCCCATGACCCCTCTCAGGTTCGATGGGCATCCTCCTCTGCCAACCTTACTTTGATTGCGGGCCACCATGCGTTGTCAAAAGCTCCTTCGATATCCAAAGACACCATGACCACTATCCTCTTCTCTTTTGAGTTTATCTCTTACATGCTCTATAAGGGAGTATAGAGCGTCCTCTGTGCTCTTCTGGGGCATGAACCCATACTGCCGCTGGCTGATATTGGGTAAGAGATAAAACCGAAGGCGCGTCATGATCATTTTTTCATATATTTTACCCATGATTGGTAAAAGTCCGATCGGTCTGTATGACTTTGGGTCAGTGTAAGTGTCTTTGCCCGGTTTGCGCAGCATGATGACCGTCGCCTCCTTCCAGATCTTGGGAAAGTACTGGTGTCTCAAGCAACAATTGAACACTCTCAAGAAGAGTTCAGGCTCATCCACAATCGCATGCAGACAGATATCCGCAGTTAGTCCGTCTCCACCTGGCGCTTTTTTGGGATTGAAGCTCCTGGCAGCTCGCAGCAGTTCACACGCTGTGAATAGCGGATCATCACCGTTTGTTCTGGTCTCGTTGCTTTTATCCAGTGCTTCTTTTCTGATAATACGGTGATGAGGATTGTCGTCTTCATGTAGGTCCGGGGGATAAAAAGTCTCAGCTAGGAATTTAGCAGAGTCATGTGCGCTCAGAGTATCACCGTTTCTGTTTATAGGTACATCTTCTTCTCTTTTCTTTGTTCTGCCTATGATTCGATAGAGCCCTTCCCATACGCCTTCTCTGTCTTGTTTCTGGCAGAAGCTTTTCCAGCTATCTGTCTGAGCCACTATTACAGCAGATTCATACTCTGATTTATGTTTCAGGTACTCGTTTATCACTGCAGTACGGCGCACTGGTGCAGCTGATCGGATCCTGCGCTTCCTGGTGGCGACCCCTCTCTTCAGCACGGCCAGCTCTTCGGTCCACCACGACAAGGTGAGTTTTTTACTTTTACAGATTCTCGGTATTGATACCTCACATGCTTGATATATTACTTCATGTATTTCTTCTACTAGTGTGTTTATATCTTTATGTGATCTGATATTATCTATTCTGTCATATGTTATATTCATCTGTTGTTTCAATTGAGAATATTTTTTATTAAACTCAGTCCAGTTAGCTTTTTTTGTGTTGAATATTCTTGTAGTTCGAATTATATCTAGACCGTTAGACTGCTGGAGGTTTATATTGAATATAATAGCGTTGTGATCGGAACTTGTTAGCCCTTCGTCAACCCTCCAGTCATCCACCAAACCCAGGAAGTCAACCGAACACACTGTCACATCAACATGACTGCAGTACCTCTTTCCCCCCCTTACGGTATCAAAAGTGGGCACAATCCTCTGTTCAACACGTGAAGCCCCCATCTCCTCCAACACTCCTACTAGCTCCTCTCCCCTAGAATCCTCTTTCATACTTCCCCACCACTGACTCGCCGCGTTCACATCTCCCCCTAATATGACTTTTTTGTGTTCCAGGGCGTCCATCACGGTCTGCAGGTGCCGCAGATATGGGTCAAGAGGCTTATCAGGCTCAAAGTACACGGATATCAGCGCCAGATCCCATGCCTTCGTACGTACTTTTATTACCACCACATTGTTGGTAGTGAATTGTGGAAACTGCATCACGTCCAGGTTGGTATCAAAGACAGCAATGGCTGCCTTGGACACTCCCCTTCGCCGAACCCTTGATAAATGCGTGCCCCCACTATAGTTCCGCAATCTGCCCGTTCCCCCCACATACGGCTCCTGCAACAGGGCCACCGACGCTCCCTTCCTGCCTGCCGCTATCATGAGCTCTTCTAATGCTAACTTTTTCCGTTGCAGATTAGCCTGGAACACCTTGTAGCCCGGAGTCGTGCCCTGAGTGCCCTCAGCAGTATGCCACCGAAGACCTCGAGAGAACCTCCCACCGTTTTCTCACCGGACAACCCTCACTGAACGCGTTATGCCCTTCGGATGCCAGCTCAGCCCTTGCACAGTTCCTGCATGTCGGGGCCACTCCTGTGATCCTCTCCGCACAGTCAGATGCCAGGTGAGGACCCCCACAATGACAACACACGTCTACCTCTTCCTTGCATAGTCGCTTTGTGTGGCCATAAGCCAAACATCGCGAGCACTGGATCAGCGGGGACTGATCAACAACCCGCACTCGCTGGAGATCCACCCTCAGCCTTCCCGCTGCTGTGACTCTACCCCAGAATGCAGGCGAGACCTCCATGACGATGTGCGTCGTGTGAGGATTCCGCGCTCTCTTTCTGAATCTCACCTTAATGAGACAGTCCTCCTCCTCAAGACCGCTGAACAGCTCTTCATTCTGCTTCCGTACCGCACTAACGATCTCTTCGTCATTATTATGGGACAAGACATCCCTCAGAGACACAAGGGGGTTTTTATTTTTCATTTCTTCCACTTTCAGAGTTTCCACCATTCTTAGTCTTTCTTTCACTTTTTTTTTTTTTTTTTTTTTTTTTTTTTTAGGTTAGGTTAGGTTAGGTTAGGTTAGGTTAGGTTAGGTTAGGTTAGGTTAGGTTAGGTTAGGTTAGGTTAGGTTAGGTTAGGTTAGGTTAGGTTAGGTTAGGTTAGGTTAGGTTAGGTTAGGTTAGGTTAGGTTAGGTTAGTTAGGTTAGGTTAGGTTAGGTTAGGTTAGGTTAGGTTAGGTTAGGTTAGGTTAGGTTAGGTTAGGTTAGGTTAGGTTAGGTTAGGTTAGGTTAGGTTAGGTTAGGTTTTTGGGGTGGATGGGGCAAGCCTTCTCGTGGCCCACCCTGTGAGTAGCGGCCGAGCGACCAACGGCCGTGAAACCAATTGCCCCGGGGCTGCTCCATCTCCGTCGATGGACCCGACGGAGTCCTGGAGCAGCGGATGCCGGGGACGGCTTCTTGGTGCCTGGTCCCGGCACTGGGTTGTCCGTCCCTGGCTTTTGGGCGGGCCCGGCAATCGACGCGATTGCTGGGCAGGCAGCTTCTGCGCTGCCACCGTCAAATCTCGTAACCCTGTTCTGGAGTTTATCTCTGGTCAGGGCCGAGGGTCTAAGGGGCTTGCTCCTTGGACCACGAGGAAGAAAACCTCTATAAAAAATTACTTGAGCCCGGGAAACTGGGCTCTGGAGATGGGCTGGGTGGTGGGGAGGGGGGGTCACGATCCCTTCGTCATGACCTCCTCTCTCCCCTACCTAGGGTCGTGGGGTGGTAAGCTGGGGCTTGCCGCTCCTTCGCGTTCGGCCTAGAGGTGGTGTGCGCGTGTCCCGCGCGCCCCTCGGTGTTGGCTGGGTGGGGGGACCTTCACCTGGCCGGGGATGGGTCTGGCTTCGGCCGGACTGCGCCGGTGGGGTCGCGTGATGTTATGCTCACGCGTTCCCGCGACCCCGCCGAGTAAGGCGCCCCGGAGGACACCGTCAGGTTTTAGTCGGTTCGAGTCCGACATAACCCTCCGGCACCCCAGGGCTGGAAGGGTATCCGTGGGGATTTCCTGACGTTAAAAAAAAAAAAAAAAAAAAAAAAAAAAAAAAAAAAAGGTTAGGTTAGGTTAGGTTAGGTTAGGTTAGGTTAGGTTAGGTTAGGTTGGGGTGGATGAGGCAAGCCTTCTCGTGGCCCACCCTGTGAGTAGCGGCCGAGCGATCGGCCGTGAAACTAATTGCCTCAAGGCTTCTCCAGCTCCGTCTGTTCTGCCAGACGGAGTGGTGGATGGAGTTAGTCCCTAGGGCGTACCAAAGTGTGCGCCCTAGGCTCAAGGGCGGGGCCCGGCAATACTAACACCTTTTGCCGGGCGGGTAGTGCCAGTTTCTGGTACTACCATGGGTGATATCGTAACTCAGCGCCAGGGCTTTGCTCTGGTCTGGGCCGAGGGTCTGGGGGGGCTTGCCCCTTGGACCGCGAGGAAGAAAACCTCTCTAAAAAATCACCCTAAGCCCAAGTTTTCTGGTGCTCGGCGATGGGCTGAGTGGCTGGAGGGGGTCCAGTCACTAGAGCACCAACCCCATAGAGGAGCTCCCCTCTCTAAAAAACAACTAACATGAAAAGTGCGCGTTTGGAAAAAGATCTACCCCAGGAGGGTACCAGCTGCGATGCAGCTGGAGAATCCCTCCAGGCTTCGGCCTGCAGCCCCATCTATTCTGGGGGGGGGCACAAATCGCACCGGGAGCAGGGTAACCTGCTCTCTCAGTCCAGTGGTCGTCCTGGAAGATCTTGGCGACCAATTGCGCGCGTCCGGGTCAGTTGGCTCGGACCGCTGAATCAATATGTTCGGGGATGAGTGTGTCTTCACACTCATCCCTTGTTATCACTGCCCGCAACGGCGCAGTGAGTTGGAGGAGGGAGCTCCGAGCTCCAAAGTTGTCCCACGTCGAAGGGGAAGGCCCCCGACGACCGGAGAATATGTGGGACTGGCCAAGGCCAAACAAGCCTTGAACGAGGCCAGGGCTAAGGAGCTCGAGCTCCAGAATGAGGAGAGCCTCATGGAGTTGGTCCGTCAGACGCGGTCAAGTGCGTCTCTCGCGGACCTCCCCACGGACGCTCTAGCGCAGGAGGCGGCGAGTGGCGTCAAGATTATTCTTGACGTCGCCGCCAAATCCAAAAATCTAAAAGGGACTAATGTTAGGGCCCTTAAGGAGGCGGCGAGTCGGATCGCCGATGCGGTTGCGGTTTTTAAGGCCCCGCACGGTATCCGATGAGACGGCGGCCCTGCAGGCCGAAAACGCACGCCTTCAGTCGGAAGTTGTGGCTCTGCGGCGTGAAATGGAGTTACTCAGGGCTGAGTTTCGCGCCGCCCGGGCCGGGCCTGCACAACCTGCGCCAATTGCGGCGGTAGGGGAGACGGCCCCTCCTAAAGTTGGCGAAGAATTTGTGGCGTCTATTATGAGCAAAATCGGCTTTATGATAGACGCCAAGCTGGCTGGTTTGGAGGATCGCCTTCTCCCGGAAAAGAGAATGAGGCCGCCGCTTAGGACGAGTGGTGCTAGGGCTCACGTGCCACCACATAATGACAAGGTGCGTGGGGGAGTGTCAGCTCCAAGGACAGCGGGTGCAGCCAAACAACGACCGGTGCAACCTTTGCCTCCTGCTCCTACATCGATAGAGGAAGGGTGGTCCACTGTTGTGAGGAGAGGAAGAAAAAAGGAGAAGCTAGCCCCACCGCAGCTGAGGAAAAGTTCAGCCAGCACCCAAGGCCCCACCACCCAAGAAAAAGTCCACGCTTAGGCCACCACGCTCTTCAGTGGTGGTGCTGACGATCTCGCCCCAAGCGAAGGAAGGGGGCTTGACGTTCGCCCAGGTCCTGAAGGATGCCAAGGAGAAGTTGGCCAACGAGGACCTTGGCACACTGGGTGTACGCGTCCGTCAGACAGCGACCGGAGCGAGGTTGCTGGAAATCCCGGGGTCTGATAGCGAGGCGAAGGCCGACAAGGTAGCAGAGAAGCTCGCTGCGGCGTTGGACTCCGGGATGGTTCGGGTCTCCAGGCCAGTCAAGTCAGCGGAACTGAAGGTTTCGGGCCTGGACGACTCGATCACCCGTTGAAGAGGTGGTGGAGGCAGTGGCCAGGGCTGGTGGATGCTCTCCCCCAGTCGATTAAAAATCGGGGAGATAAGGGCTTCACCGTCGGGGATGGGCACTGCATGGCTCAGGTGTCCCCATCCCTGCGGCCAAGAGAGTGGCGGCTGGCCGCCTGTTGATAGGCTGGGTCTCGGTGCGGGTTCAACTGCTGGACCCCCGACCGCAAAGGTGCTACAGGTGCCTCCAACTCGGCCACGTGAGGCCAATGTGCACCGCCGAGACCGACCGCAGCGACGAGTGCTATCGCTGCGGTCAACCCGGCCACAAGGCCGCAGGTTGCAGCAACGCAGCCCACTGCAGCCTCTGCGCTGCGGTGAAGAAACCCGCCGACCATCGGGCGGGCAGCAAGGCCTGCGTGGGGTCCCGACCCCAAAGACAGAAGAAAGGAGCGGCCCCAAGGACCGGGGCCCCTGCTGCACCTCAGCCAGCCCGCCCCTGCAAGAGGCAGGGAAGGGGAGGCGATGGAAGCATAAAATGCTCCATCTACGCCTCCTTCAGGCGAACGTCAACCACTGCGCCGCGGCTCAAGATCTTCTTCTTCAGTTCCTGGCGCAGTGGTCGATTGATGTCGCCATGGTGGCCGAGCCCTATTTTGTCCCTGACAGTTGGTTCGGGGACGCCGATGGCTCGGTCGCCGTTGTGTCCTCTGGTGTGAACGTACCGGCCCCTGCTATCACCGCTAGGGGTCGGGGGTACGTGGCAGTCCTTTGGGGAGACATCGTTCTTGTTGGTGTCTATTTCTCCCCAAACTGGAGTCTCGCAGATTTCGAACAATCGGTCGATGGGCTCGGGCGTGAAATTATGCGCGCCCCGGCCCAGAGAAGTGTTGGTGGCGGGGGACTTTAACGCCAAATCCCGAACATGGGGTTCCCCCGCCACAGACGTCAGAGGCGAGACTCTGGAGTCGTGGGCAGCGTCGACTGGCCTCGTTATTTTGAATCGTGGTTCGGTCGAGACTTGCGTGCGGCAGACGGGGGGGTCCGTCGTAGACTTGACGTTTGCGACCCCCGCGCTCGCGCACTGTCCACAACTGGACTGTCTTGGAGCAGGAGGAGACTCTGTCTGATCACCGGTACATCCGGTTCGACCTCTCCTCCGCTCCGGTAAATACTTGGGTCCGTACCAGAGGACACAACAACGGGTCCTCCCCGAGATGGTGCCTCAAGAGGATGAGAAAGGATTTGCTGGTGGAAGCTTCCATCGTCCAGGCCTGGTCATCAACACCGACTGGGCCTGTGGAGGTCGATCAAGAAGCGGAGTGGTTCCGGGGCGCAATTACAAGCATCTGCGATAGCGCGATGCCCCGGGCCCAGCTGCGACCTCCTAGGCGTCAGGTGTACTGGTGGTCTGAAGAAATCGCCCAGCAGCGGAAGGGCTGCGTAGTGGCGAGGCGCCGGTACACCAGATACCGCAGAAGGCGGAATCGCGACGCCGGCGAGGAAGCACAGCTGTACGCTGCATACACGCAGTCGCGGAGAGTGTTGCAGCTGTCCATCAGCAACGCCAAGGCTAGTGCCAGAGCGGAGCTGCTCGAGACTCTGGACAGGGATCCGTGGGGGCGCCCATACAAAATGGTTATGGGCAAGCTTCGCCCTTGGGCCCCCCCGCTCACGGAAAGTCTCGAGCCCCGGCTGCTTGAGAACGTCGTGTCGGCCCTCTTCCCAAGACGGGCCGACCATGATCCGTCGGTGATGGCCCCCGTGTCCCGTTCATCGGAGTCGGGGGTCACGGAAGAGGCACCGGTGGTGACAGAGGCGGAGCTGCGTGCGGCGGTTCTCAGGCTCCGGGCTAGAAATAGGGCTCCGGGCCCGGATGGTATTCCGGGTCAGGTCTTGGCCCTTTCTCTTGAGGCTCTCGGGGAGAGATATAAAAGGTTGCTGGACGCCTGTCTGGAGACAGGTCGATTCCCCAAGTTGTGGAAGGTGGGTCGACTCGTCCTGTTGAAGAAGGACGGGCGTCCGGCGGAGTCTCCTTCGGCCTATCGTCCAATAGTGATGCTCGACGAGGCGGACAAGCTCTTTGAGCGCATCGTGGCGGGGCGCCTTGTCGGGCACCTCTCGCGTGTGGGTCCGACCTGTCAGATAAACAGTTCGGGTTCCGGGGGGGGGCCGATCAACTGTTGACGCAATCAAGCGCGTCAAGGCCCTCTCGGATGCGGCGCTGGCCAGTGGTGGGGTGTTGTTGGCAGTCAGCTTGGACATATCCAACGCGTTCAACACTCTGCCCTGGCCCTGCATCGGGGAGGCACTCCGATACCACGGGGTGCCTCTGTATCTGCGCCGGCTGGTCGGTGACTACTTGCGCGAGAGGTTTGTCGTCTATCCTGGACGGGACGGCCGACAGCACCTGTGGGAGATGTCGTGCGGTGTCCCGCAGGGATCCGTGTTGGGTCCCTTGCTGTGGAACATCGGCTACGACTGGGTGCTGAGGGTAAGACTCCCTCGAGGAGCCAACGTGACTTGCTACGCAGACGACACTCTTGTCACGGCTCGGGGGAGTTCTTACAGGGAGGCTTCCCGCCTCGCCCACGATGTCGGTATGGCAGGTGGTGAGGCGGATTCAACAGCTGGGGCTCCAGGTGGCGCTGAGTAAGTCCGAGGCGGTCTGTTTTTCACAGACCTCGGCAGGCGCCACCGGTGGGGTCCCACATCGTGATTGGTGGCACTCGCATCGGGGTCGAGTCCCATATGAAGTACCTTGGGCTCGTCCTTGATGGCCGATGGAGTTTCCGCGAGCACTTCAAGCTGCTCGCCCCCCGACTCATCAAGACGTCAAACAATTTAAGAAGACTAATGCCGAACGTCGGGGGGCCTGGCGGAGGACGTCGCCGCCTCTACCTTGGCGTTGTGCGCTCCATGGCGTTATATGGGGCGCCCGTGTGGGCGGAAGCCCTGACGGCCGCTAGCTTCGCACCTCTGCGAAGATCGCAGCGGGTGATGGCCGTCGGGGTGATACGCGGATACCGCACGGTATCGTTTGAGGCGGCCTGCGTCCTAGCAGGAAGTCCTCCCTGGGACCTAGAGGCGGAGGTGCATGCGTCCACGTACGAGTGGCGCTCGGCCCTCCGCCAACAGCAACAAGATCCTGCTCCCAGGGAGGTAGAGGCGTGGAAACTCCGGGCCCGGCAGTCTATGCTGGACAAGTGGCGGGAGCGGCTGGCGGAACCAAGTGCCGGCCGCTGGACTGTCGAGGCGTTCCGCCCACACCTAGAACGGTGGGCGGAGAGAAGATCGGGGTCGTTGAGCTACCGCATGGTGCAGGTTCTGACGGGGCACGGCTGCTTCGGCCACTACCTGCATCGGATCGCCGGACGAGAGCCAACGACCGAGTGCCATCATTGCGGCTGCGACGACGACACGGCGCAACACACACTGGAGGAGTGCCCAGCCTGGGCCGGGGAGCGCCGCGACCTCGTCGCAGCGGTGGGGAGTGCCCTCTCCTTGCCGGCATTAGCAGAGTCTATTGTCGGTGACGATGAGGCATGGCAGGCAGCTCTAACCTTCTGCGAACTGGTGATGTCGCAGAAGGAGGCGGCGGAGAGGGACCGGGAGATGGGACCCTTCCTTCGCATCGTATCCGCCGCCGGAGAGCTGGGGCCAGGAGGAGGGCCTATCGTGGCCTCCTCCCCCCCACCTAGAGGTCTTGGGGCGGCAAGCTAGGGCTTCGCCGTCCCGTCACTTAGGGCCTCGAGATGGTGTGCGCGTGTCCTGCGCGCCTCTCACTATGTAGTCGGGCGGAGAATCTCCCCTCCGCCCTAGCTCGGGATCGGGTCCGGCTCCACACCGGACAACGCCGGCGGGGTCGCGCGATGTAATGCTTGCGCAGTTCCCGCGACCCTGCCACTTATGGCGTCCCGAAGGACACCGTCAGTTTTAGTCGGTTCGAGTCCGACATAACCCTCCGGCTCCCTAGCGCCGGGGGGTATCCGTGGGGATTTCCTGACGTTAAAAAAAAAAAAAAAAAGGTTAGGTTAGGTTGGGGTGGATGGGGCAAGCCTTCTCGTGGCCCACTCTGTGAGTAGCGGCCGAGCGACCAACGGCCGTGAAACCAATTGCCCCGGGGCTGCTCCATCTCCGTCGATGGACCCGACGGAGTCCCTGGAGCAGCGGGTGCCGGGGGACGGCTTCTTGGTGCCTTGGTCCCGGCACTGGGTTGTCCGTCCCTGGCTTTTGGGCGGGCCCGGCAATCGACGCGATTGCTGGGCAGGCAGCTTCTGCGCTGCCACCGTCAAATCTCGTAACCCTGTTCTGGAGTTTTTCTCTGGTCAGGGCCGAGGGTCCTAAGGGGCTTGCTCCTTGGACCACGAGGAAGAAAACCTCTATAAAAAATTACTTGAGCCCGGGAAACTGGGCTCTGGAGATGGGCTGGGTGGTGGGGAGGGGTGGGTCACGAAAGCGGAAAGCCGTGACCTCCTCTCTCCCCTACCTAGGGCCGTGGGGTGGTAAGCTGGGGCTTGCCGCTCCTTCGCGTTCGGCCTAGAGGTGGTGTGCGCGTGTCCCGCGCGCCCCCTCGGTGTTGGCTGGGTGGGGGGACCTTCACCTGGCCGGGGATGGGTCTGGCTTCGGCCGGACTGCGCCGGTGGGGTCGCGTGATGTTATGCTCACGCGTTCCCGCGACCCCGCCGAGTAAGGCGCCCCGGTGGACACCGTCAGGTTTTAGTCGGTTCGAGTCCGACATAACCCTCCGGCTCCCCAGGGCCGGACGGGTATCCGTGGGGATTTCCTGACGTAAAAAAAAAAAAAAAAAAAAAAGGTTAGGTTAGGTTAGGTTAGGTTAGGTTAGGTTAGGTTAGGTTAGGTTAGGTTGGGGTGGATGAGGCAAGCCTTCTCGTGGCCCACCCTGTGAGTAGCGGCCGAGCGATCGGCCGTGAAACTAATTGCCTCGCGGGCCCCCTCCCGCTTCGTCTGCTCGTCAGACGGGGTTTGGAGGGGGGTAGCAGCT
Organism: Leucoptera coffeella; assembly: GCA_030578115.1. NCBI lineage: Eukaryota > Metazoa > Arthropoda > Insecta > Lepidoptera > Lyonetiidae > Leucoptera > Leucoptera coffeella. The sequence goes on from JAMBLF010000876.1 coordinate 173,773, forward strand.
CGTAGGCCTACCGGGGACTTGTCCTTGGTGGGAGCGAGGGTTCGGGTGGCTTGCCATTCGGACTGCGAGGAAGAAAACCTCTATAAAAAATAACCCAGAAGGTGTGCTTCGGCACACTCGGGCGGGCCTGGAAACCTTGTTTCTGGGCAGGTGGTGCAGCGAACCTGCATCATTACCGTCTGGCTCGTAATCCCGTCGTGGAGTGTCGTTGTCATGTCTAGCGGCTCCATGCGGGGACGAGGGTCTTGGCTTAACCGCCCGGACCGCGAGGAGTGAACCTCTTTAAAAATCCCCAGTTCCCGGCGTTGGGGCGCCCCCTTGGGGGCCTCGCGCGGCGTCGGGGCACTCGGAGAGAGTGGCAGGCGGGTTGATCTGTCTTTAGCGGCCGACCCTGGGGCACCTCCTGACCCCCCAGGCGTATCAGGGGCACCGTGGCAATCGGGTCACTGCGGCGGTGCAGCTCAAGAACCCGGTACTCGTGGGTTGAAGAATGGACTTACATAAATCAAAATCAAAAACAAATAGAAGGAAGAAAGAAGAAGAAGAGGAGGAGCAGATGCTCGAAGTGGGCGCCGTGGACTCGGACGGCTCACTCATGGATGATAACTCAAGGTCATCGTCGACATGCCGTAAGAGGCGGATCGACGATGAAGAAGACCGTCCCCGAACATCTGGGGACAAGGCGCCGGCAGCGGCGAAAACGAAGAGAGGAAGAGGACGGCCGCCTACCACAGGCGAATATGTCGGCCTAGCACAGGCAAAGGCGGAGCTGAATGCCCAGATGCAGCGGGAGCTGGAGCTGCAGGCGGAGAAGGAGCTGGCGGCGAGCCTACAGCCCACACGGCCCGTTATGGTGGAAGTGACCGTGGACGACGTGTGTGAATCGATAGAGGACGCAGTGAAGAACATCACTCTAATTGCCACGAGATCGAAGAACCTGAAGGGCACGTACGTGCGCGCCTTGAAGGAGGCCGCCGGGGTCTTCAGCGATGTGAGGAGATACATCATGGATGACACGGTGGCACAAGAGGTGCAGGTCCTTCAAAAGGAGAGGGGACGTCTTCAGAAGGAGGTACAGAACTTGAGGAAGGACGTCTCAAACCTGAAGACGGAGCTGGGTGCGCTGCGAGAGTCGATGGCGGCCCCCGCGTCGCCACCCTCAAGCCCCAACGGGCGGCGGGGACTGTGGCCACGCCTCCTCCACTGGTGCTGGAGGACCTGATTGAGAAGATGGGCGTCATGATGGACGCGAAAATAAGGGAGCTCCAGGACCGGCTGCTCCCGAAGCCCAGGGTGCGGCCTCCTTTGGCGGTTGACGCCGGGCCGTCGACGGTGGCTAATCAACATGAGGAGGGGGGTGAGGTGTTGCCTGTTGCGGGTAGGGCCCCACCTCAGAAGTCGGGCAGCGACTGGGCCACAGTCGCTGCCAAGAAGAAGAAGAAAAGGACGGGGGCACCTGAGGCGGTTCCTGCCTCTGCTCCTTCGAAGAAACCGCAGAAGAAGGCAGAAAAGAAG